>JBBGZY010001882.1:1015000-1205401 GCA_037952925.1 Lithobates clamitans | reverse complement strand
AATGCACTCCCCATCCCTGAGTGGCTATGCTCACTTCTCCACTGTATCTTTGGAAGCAACCATTGTCAGCTAGGCTGGGCTTTAAACATGTCTGCTTTGCTCATCTCTATTACAGTGAGGGATGCTGGGATATATAGCTTACTTGAAAAAGATAACCTTGTTTGTGCTTCCAGTTAATCTCTTAGGAAGTGATGAGGGCACTGTCTGGCAAGATCAATAGATATTTTCTGTAATTGCTGAGAGTTCCTATCCTGAGAAAAATAATACAAATGCATCCACCACATCTATGGACTGGTATGCTGCATCAAATAACTTTTTTGTTTTTGGGTTTTTATTTATGCTTTTACAAGTGACATTTTCGGGACAGGTCAGAAATGGCGGCGGTATAATAGGGGAGATATTTTCCAAAACACAGCAGACTTCTGTCAAATAATCTCATGGGAGAAGGTTTCCAGCTGCTACTCTTAAGCCTACTTTAGTGTAAATTGGCAGATAACAGAATTACATAAATGTCAAATACCCGTGTGGACATTTGGGAACACGACTAGCTTTGTATATGGTAACTCTTTATGCTTCAAGATGAGTGACCCTTTAAATAGCCCAATAGCAATCTCCGTATTGTCTTTCTGTGCACATACACCGGTGTCAGCGGAGGAGCGAAACGTGAAATGCCTTTGCCTTGTTGCGATCTGAATGGACCATCTGACCCATGTCACGGGCATCCGGGCTCACAGCCGACAATAAATTGCCACCAGCGATGTGCGGTCTAACCCTTGACACGCCGACTTCTCTGTACCTGCCAGACAGTCAGCATTGTTTACCCAGAGTCCTCTAGCTGCCTCTAATTGGCTGCTCCGTCATAAAATGCAGCCACCTGTCATATTGCTTAACCTGCATGCGAGGGGAGACAGCTGAGCGCTTTGTTGAAATGCCAAAGAGCAGAGAGCTCCACATTAGGAAGGACACATTATCAGCCATTTAAAAAAAAAGAAAGGAATGATTCCCTGGACAGGCGAGCAGGCAGCCAGTTCTCCGTCATTTTGTGCCGAGAGCGCCGGGGGCTCTTCAAATTAAGCAGGATGGGTGAACTTCTACGGGGTTGTTTATGTCGTCTTATTAGCAAAAGCTGACAGTACAGCAAGCGCTGTTACCATAAGTCTTGGAATTACTGAAAGCTATCCAGGCTTCTCTTACGACAGGGCTGTGTTTACTAACTACCGTTCAATATAAAGTGTACACTCTTGTTCCTCTAAACATGAGATACTCCCCTTGGAACTCATTTATGAAGCTGTCTTAAAGTATATCCTAACCAGCGGCGACCCATCCATAAAGGAGCCTGAGGCTCCAATTGGCTACAGAAAAGGTGGGCTTGGGGCACAGAGCACTGCGCCCTGAGCCCACCCAGTTGTGTGACAATAGCAAATTAATATAATCTATTGTCTTCCTGAATCTCCTCCCGGCCAACCAGGAAGTGGGTCCTGAGACCCAATTGGCCAAGAAGAGAAGCGATCGTATTGGCTGCCGAGGAGGAGGAGATGCAGGAGGAGACGCAAGGTGAAGCCTCCGAGAAGGAAGTGCTGCCCGTGACCTAGATGGGGTAAGTGCAGGGCTGGTGGGCTGACGATCGAGGGGGGGGGTCGATCGACCGACAGTGGGGTGTCAGCTGGTTTGTTTGCCTCCCCCTCCCCCTAAAAATGGAATACCAGCCGCCACTGATCCTAACCCAGGGGTAGCAGCCTCGCCACTTCAGTTGATGTGGAGCTACAAGACCGACGAGGCATTGCAAGACTGACTGCTACAGGAATGACTGGCGGAGACATCATGGGAATTCGTAGTTTCACCACTGCTGGAGTGCCTAGGATGTCTACCTATGTGCTAACTTAAGAATAAAACTTAACAGAACTCCAGCCAAAAATAAGCATAAAGTAAAAATTAAAGAGCCAGGTCTTGCTGCAGTGTTCAACTTCAATCTAGAGATTTCCCCCACAGTACTTTTGTCTGCTGCAAGGTGTCCTCGTATGGTCAACATCATTCTACACATTTACTCTGAGCCTAGGTTGTCCTGAACCCACTCCCAGCTTGTGACTGGACAGTGAAAGGAGAAGCAGCAAAGTGATGAGCTCATCTGTCACTCTGCTTTCACCCCTATCAGCATGCTTCTTTTTTTGTGTGAACTGACTGGCTCCTTATACTGATTCTTTCTCTCACGCTCCAGCCCTGCTGTAGAGGGATTGCAAGTGACTGATACCAGGTCTAATTCAGGTGCTAACACTGCTTGTATTTAGAAATACATTTGATATATTATTGATTACAGAACTGCACTCGTTTGTGTCTTTCGTATATGTCCTAGAGCTGGGTTTTTAATATATTGCAGTTTACCAGTCCTTAGATGTGGTGGTTGCATTAGGTATACCCCCTTTTTTTTTTTTCCTGGAAATCCGGTCAGTGACACTTCCTGTCCTAAAGTGACAACAAACACACTCTTTGAATCATTGTGGTCGGGAGGAGCATTCATAGTCTCAGGCTTCCTGTGATCTCATTTGTCTACAGACATAGGGGGCTGGAGATCGCACACTCTGCCCCCGCCTAGACACGCCCATAAGACTCCCCTAGTCATTATTCATTGGTTGTTGTATGGTCATATCCTTGTTTGGTCACATCCTGTGTTGTCACATCCTGTTTGTGGCTTCCTGTTTGTGTGTGAATAAAAAGCTGAGAGCCTCTGCCCTGCGAGGCAGTTGGAGGAACGATGGAGCTGAGATGGTGATTATGGCTGTTTACTGGGGAAAAGGGGAGACCTTGGTTATTTAAATTTATTATACCATTATGCTGAAAGAGCACTTAATAGCTCAAGAGTATAGTGACATATCCACGACACCCCCTTCCTTCCTTCCTTCCCTCCCCTCCCTTCCCTCCCTCCCTCTCTCCCTCCCTCCCTCCCTCCCTCCCTCCCTCCCTCCCTTCCTTCCTTCCTTCCTTCCTTCCTTCCTTCCTCCCTTCCTTCCTTCCTTCCTTCCTTCCTTCCTTCCTTCCTTCCTTCCTTCCTTCCTTCCTTCCTTCCTCCCTTCCTTCCTTCCCTCCCTGGGATTTGTAGTTTACAGGAAAAAAGATAACATTGTGCTCCCAGTTAATCTCACAGCCAGTGACTGGACAATGAAAGGAGAAGCAGCACAGTAAGAGAAGCAGCCCATCTGTCGCTCTGCTCTTTCCTCCTATCGGCATTTTCCTTTTTAACACATGGCCACTGCATCACAATTAGCTCGTTGTGCTGTTTCTGCCTCCTCAGTCTCAGCTCTGTTGTACAGGGATACCATTTTAAATTCACCCCTACGATCTCCAGGAGATAGATGCACTATATTGTCCAAAGTATTGGGACGCCTGCCTTTACACGCACATGAACTTTAATGGCATCCCAGTCTAGTCCAAGTCGCTCATCCATGCCTTTATGGACCTTGCTTTGTGCACTGGTGTGCAGTCATGTTGGAACAGGCTGGGACCATCCCCAAACTGTTCCCACAAAATGTCTTGGTATGCTGATGCCTTAAAGAGTTCCCTTCACTGGAACTTAGGAGCCCAGCCCAACCCCTGAGAAACAACCCCACACCATAATCCCCTCCTCCACCAAATGATTTGGACCAGTGCACAAAGCAAAGTCCATAAAGACATGAATGAGAGCGTTTGGGGTGGAGGAACTTGACTGGCCTGACCTCAACTTGATAGAATACCTTTTAGGATTAATTAGAGCAGAGACTGAGAGCCAGGCCTTCTGGTCCAACATCAGTGCAAGACTTTACAAATGCTCATCTGGAAAAATGGTCAAACATTCCCATAGACACACTCCCAAACCTTGTGGACAGCCTTCCCAGAAGAGTGGAAGCTGTTATAGCTGCAAAGGGTGGGCCAACTCAATATTGAACCCTACTGACTAAGACGCTGTTACAGTTCATGTGCAGGCAGGTGTTCCAATACTTTTAAGAATATAGTGTATATATTTATCGTACTATTACTGTTTGTTAGCCAAACCAAAACTGTTTCCTCAATAGTTGTCTTTAGTGTTCAGTCCAGTCATAATGGAGATTTCAGTTGAAATGAATGTAGAGAAGTTGAATCACACATCATGCCAGTAGTACAACCTACTTCTGTGTTGGTATTACTGTATGGATAATGCAGTGTGGAAACAAATAAGGATCATGCAGCGAGGGAATGAGACTCTTTGGAGGGGAGATGGTGGGAAACTGGTCAGTCACCTGGGAAGTTTTGCTACTGGGGGTGTAAAAACCAGTGGCTAACTCACCGCTCACCAGTATAAGTTTTGCAGTTGGACTGGCCCCTTAGCGGTGGCTGCGGTAGTGCTGTAGCTGTACTATGAAAGGCCTGAAATTTGTTTACCTGACTTGTAGAATTGTGGGAAATAAAAACGTTTATTCTACAAGCAAACACTCGTTATTGCGAAAAGTAATGTCTCCGTCTTGCCAGTTCCAATTCCCTGAACCAATCTGCCAGTTGAGTACCGTCCCCCGCTCTGCGTCTTTTTTGCCGAGGCGCCTTTCATCACGCAACGCACAATCATGCCACGGTTGTCCCGTCGCTCTGGGTAAACCGATGGCGCCTCATTGGATCATCATGCTTCATCCCACCCAACAAGAGAGCCTTGTGCTTCTGCCTTGTCCACCTCGAACAGATTGCCGAGCTCCAAAGTGAATAATACTCCTGATGTTCTCCCGCTGCCCTTTTTATCTTTCTAAAATGATTGTATTGATTTGTTGGGTGCAATGCACGCACTCGAGCACCTGTTCCTATCTATCAGTGCTGCGCCAAGTACCGCTCTTTCTCCTTCGTTAAATAACCCCCTCACTTGTTCTGCACATTATTGGCCCCCAACTCATAAATTCTACCTTATTGCCGCTGTCTTTTTTTTTTTTTCTTCTTCTTCTTCTGGAGAGATTCTCAGTCTAACCATTGCCTGTGCAGAAAGGGAATAACAACGTAGCTCTGAAACCTCCGCCAAAAATATTCCTGTTTACCGCTTATTACAAATATGCTGTTTTTGCATCAGGATTTGATTAGCCTTGGTTTTTTTTCTAAAACAAGAGCAGCATATATTGCAAGGATTTTTAAGAACCTTTAAGAATCCTGCCAACTTCTTTAGAGGTAGTACAGATTCTGTGTTTTTTTTTTTTTTTTTTTGCAGACTTGGATGTTATTAGTCCAGAGCTTGGCAATTAGTGTTGCAAACCAATTTTTTTGCTACCTAAAGACTTCTGCCTAGCACTTGTAAGAGGAGAGACCTCTGTACTGAGACTACAAGGAGTGTTGTTAGTCCAATCCACCAATAGCCACCTCTGTAACAGGAATTGACCCAAGAACTGCTGCCTTAAACAGGTGCATCCAAAAAGACAATGTCGCTGACCGTGTTTAGGACAGCTGTTCTCAACCTGTTTAACATGGATGTTCCCTTGATAAAAGTTCCTGGTTTAACAGAACCACAGATGGTAATTACGATATCTACAGTTCACTGTACATTACTGTGTTGGTCTGTGTGAAGAATGTTCCTTACATTGGTGATCAGTGGGAAGGATGTTCCTTACATTGGTGATCAGTGGGAAGGATGTTCCTTACATTAGTGATCAGTGGGAAGGATGTTCCTTACATTGGTGATCAGTGGGAAGGATGTTCCTTACATTGGTGATCAGTGGGAAGGATGTTCCTTACATTGGTGATCAGTGGGAAGAATGTTCCTTACATTGGTGATCAGTGGGAAGAATGTTCCTTACATTGGTGATTAGTGGGAAGAATGTTCCTTACATTGGTGGTCAGTGAGAAGAATGTTCCTTACATTGGTGATCAGTCAGAAGAATGTTCCTTACATTGGTTATCAGTGGGAAGAATGTTCCTTACCTTGGTGATCAGTGTGAAGAATGTTCCTTACATTGGTGATGAGTGTGAAGAATGTTCCTTACATTGGTGATCAGTGGGAAGAATGTTCCTTACATTGGTGATCAGTCAGAAGAATGTTCCTTACATTGGTTATCAGTGGGAAGAATGTTCCTTACCTTGGTGATCAGTGGGAAGGATGTTCCTTACATTGGTTATCAGTGGGAAGAATGTCCTTAATTGGTGATCAGTGGGAAGGACCTGTTTAACCTGTTTAACATGGATGTTCCCTTGATAAAAGTTCCTGGTTTAACAGAACCCCAGATGATAATTACGATATCTACAGCTCACTGTACATTACTGTGTTGGTCTGTGTGAAGAATGTTCCTTACATTGAGGATCAGTGGGAAGAATGTTCCTTACATTGGTGATCAGTGGGAAGAATGTCCCTTACATTGGTGATCAGTCAGAAGAATGCTCCTTACATTGGTGATCAGTCAGAAGAATGTTCCTTACATTGGTTATCAGTAGGAAGAAAGTTCCTTACATTGGTGATCAGTGGGAAGAATGTTCCTTGCATTGGTGATCAGTGGGAAGAATGTTTCTTACAATGGTGGCCAGTGGGAAGAATGTTCCTTATATTGGTGGCCAGTGAGGAAGTATCCCCCCCTTACCGGTTAGACTAAAAGATCAATGGTATCAGTGGGAGCTTATTAGAAAGGCAGAAACTGCTCCTTGCTCAGGGAACCCCTAGCAATCTCTGGAGCAACCCTAAAGTTCCACAGAACCCTAGTTAGGGCTGGCCTAGGTAAAGGGACCTTCTGGCTCACTGATGCCTCGCCATAGATACCTACTTCACCCCTTCCTTCCACAGCTGTCAGAAAAGTACTTGGGGTTGGCTGGTGTCAGGACCTAGAAGTGGCAGTGGCGTCTCTCCCTTGGGCCTAGAGATTGACCGCTAGACCTGAACAGTGTCAAATGGGAGGAGGACCCATGCTCCTCTCTATACCCAGAAGAACCAGGCATTTTTCATCAGCTTAGAAACATGGAGAATCATTGGAGAGGAGAGCATTAGTTGTTTGGGTTGGAGGGTCTTTTCAAAGACACAATGGGTAAATTAAAATTGAAATGGTCTCTCTAAGAAAAATAATTGAACAAAACAGCCCTATGTAATCTCCGAATGGGCCTGGTGAGAGCTTACACATGAAAGGTCCTCCCTCCAACTCTTACACCCAGCGCTGTGTTGTAGAAGTGGAATAGAGCCCCATGTGGCTCCATACCTGGAAGGACTGGCTATTTCAGTCATATTAACTAAACCAGTTTGCATCTAATGTTTCACTTTTTTAGGCTATTGAAATCCGGTTGCTGCGTGTCTCTAGGTTTATATTCTCATTAAGGCCTAGGTCAGGAAGGGGAGGGAGGTGGCGGTGGGTATTTCCATACGGGGAATTCAAACCCCTATTAAAGGATCTAAAATGCAGGTCAGAAGAATGTCAACTTCTGTAAAAGGCATCATTCAGTGGATTTTGAATGATCGCTGAGGCCTGTCAGTCTGATGTCAAATTAATATCTTTAATATTGACCCTTAGACACCTGTTTTGACTTGTTCTCTACTCTCTCTTCCAGGTACGAGACTTCTCTCATCGACATGTTAGATGCCATCAGCCCCATCCCTTCCCAGAGGAAGCAAAGACACTACACAGACCTGTATGACCTCAGTATTCTCAGCCCGCCAACCCGTGGGTATTCCAAGCCCACCCGCCAGCCTGTACAGCCAGCGAGGCGTGAACCACCTACCATCGATACAGAGGAGAGGCGCATGTTGGAGGAAATTTTCTTTATCTGCTGACAGTTTGCCATAACATAGCCTTCCAAAAGACTGTCCTAACTGTGAGCCTTGCTGTGACCTCAACTAAACAATAAACATTCCTGAAGTGCACCTGTCCTCTGAACACTCTGATCTCGCAGCCATATGTAGCCTTAACTAACAATCAGCCAAAAGAGTTCATTAGAACCCGGAGCCTTGCATAATAGTGATGGGACCAGTTCCTGTCAGGTGATGGGATGTCTTCTGTTTAAACACTCGTTTGTTGGGTTTTGTTATTGCATGGGTGACAGGTATACTTTTCAAATTGCACCTGAAAATTAGAAGCAGACATGAGCAGACCTAAAATTTTCCCCTGATTTTTTTATTTTTTTTCATAATTATGCAGAGCTTTTTTTCCTTTTATTTTTATTGTTTTTAACCTTTTGCTGCCAGGGCCTTTTCCCTTCTTTTTCACACACACATTAAAATCCCCACATTATTTTAAACCCCCAAAACATTACATATTTCCAGACAGCACAGGGCCTATAGACGAAAACTAATGGTAGTTGCATTTTTTTATTTGCTGCGCAGTGTTAGCAAACTGTTTATCAAATCTATACTTTCAGTATAGAAAAAAAAAAGAATCGTAATCAAAAACTACTAATAATTAAGATCAAAATGAATTAAAATAGATCAAAATTTATTCCAACAAATTCTTCAGATTTTTTTATTTTTATTTTTTATACATTTTTGTTGGCATACATTTTTCTTTATGTATTTATTTATAGAAGACAGCAACTAAAGGACATACCACTGTGACAAAACATGATCACTAGACCTTGTAACATCAATACAAAAAAATCAGATACATGCATTTTTAAAATATCGTACAGAGAGAGACACCAACACAGACAGACTGAAAAACTGTATGGAATAAATATTGATTTAACGATTTTGTTATTGTTTGGTTTATGCACAGTGATTAGGTATTTTTTACTTTTTTGGATCAAAGTGTAAGGAAATGCTTGCTTTCAATTAACTCAATTAAATCAGTTACACCATAGTTGTACATTGAAAGAAGTAAAAGATGTTTTCTGTAGAACAGGGTTTCTCCTTGAGCAATGAGCAATTTTTGCTTCTCAGATAAGTTCCCACTCACACCATTGTTTTTTTTAGCTATCTTTAAGGGGGACCTCTTCCCAATAACCACAAGTGTGAGGAGCATTCTTCCCACTGACATCACACTAATGTATCATGAGTTGTAGGTATAGTAATTTTTTGGAGGAGCTCCCTGAGACCGACCAGTTATTTCAAGGGTTCTTCTGTGTTGAAAAAGTTAACGGCTGCTATAGAGCAGTGGTCTACAAACTTAGCAGCCCATGGGCCGGATTTGGCCCTTTGCTTGCCTTTATGCGACCCTTGGGACACTGTTCCTCCCGCTGATATGAGGCACTAGTCCTCTCACTGACTCCAACGATGAGGCGCCCTTCCTTTCATGGACACCAACAGAGAGGCAGTATTCCTCCCACTGACACCAAAAATGGAGCATTATTCCTTCCACTGACATCAAGAGAGACAGTATTCCTCCCACTGACACCAACAATGCAGCATTATTCCTTCCACTGACACCAACAGAGACCGTATTCCTCCCACTGACACCAACATTGGAGCATTATTCCTTCCACTGACACCAGCAGAGACAGTATTCCTCCCAGGGACACCAACAATGGAGCATTATTCCTTCCACTGACACCAACGATGGAGCACTATTCCTTCCACTGTCACCAGTGATGGGGCATAATTCCTCCCACTGATATAAATGATTGTGCACTTTTTTTTTTTCCACTGACACCAAGGATGAGGCACTATTCCTTCCACTGACACCAACAGTGGGACACTTACTCCCAGTGACACCAGTGCTAAGGCACTATTCCTTCCACTGACACCAGCAATGGGGTACCTTCCACCGATGCCAACGATGGGGCAGTTTTTCTCCCACCAAGATAAACAATTGGGCACTAAATACAACAATGGGATACTATTATTCTATGAATACCAACTATGGGGCCACTATTCAACCTCCTAATAACTATAGACTGAGTATGTCAATTTTTTACCTCCCCCTGACGCTGTGGCATTTTCTCCTCCCACTGGTGACAGAACGCCCCCCCCCCCTAAAGTCTGAAGGACAACAGGCCCTTTGTTTAGAATAGTTTAGAGACCCCTGCTATGGAGGAATTGGAGGCACTCTTACAGCTCTCCTTTCCTGCAAACCAAAGCTTAGGCTAAGAGGACAGGAGAAGCTGAAGCACAGGTCTGTTGGAACATACGCAATCACAGATGACGCTGGACTGGATGAGACGGGGGTGGAGGCAGTGGGTGGAGCTAGGTAGGATCGAGGTGGAACTGGGCGGGGCTGTGATGCTTACACCGACAACAGTTCCAAGAAGTGCCTGTGAGCAGCCATGGTGTTGTCAGTAAAGCTTAGGAGGATTGCTGATTGTATAGATTAGAGCAGCCTTTCGCAACCTTTTCAACACGGGGGAACCCTTGCTAATAATGACTATATCTACAACTCATGATACATTAGTGTGATGGTCAGTGGGAAGAATGCCCCTTACATTTGTGATCATTGGGAAGAATTACCCCCTTACAGATAGCTAAAAAAGATCAATGGTGTCAGTGGAAACTTATCTGAGAGTCAGAGATTGCTCATTGCTCAAGGAACCCCTGGCAACCTCTGGAGGAACCCTAGGGTTCCATGGAACCCGGTTGAGAAACCCTGGATTAGAGTGTTGTTTCTAATCAATCAGCAATTGTAATAATGCATGACCTAAAAGTTATAGGATTTACACATACTAACCAAGGGAAGATTTTAATGGTTAACTGGAATTCCACTTTAATAACGAGATTTGGAATATTCTAAAGGAGTCGGTTAATCCCACTGGGTAACCATATACCTAAACGAACACTTTTTTTCCTGTGTATATCAGTGTTTTACCAGCTCTAGCACCACATATTTATGCTTTTAAAAATACATTTTAGTGCACACAAACATAATCCCCAGTATATTTTTGGGGGGGTAAAATATAATGCACAAGGTTATCAAAAAAAAAAAAAGTAGATACCAAGGTCCCCTGACTGCAGGAGGGGGTGGCGACTAGACCAGCCACCCTGCACAAGGAGAGAGAGCAGCAGTGAGCGGTCTTTATTACAGGAAGTCTCACACGGGATCACCGCACAGATCTGGAAGAAATACACAAAGCACACCAAGATTCAAGTTTTCAGCTTTCACACTTCAAATACACTACATTTTACACACCTAATATAAGTGTTTTTTCTTCCCCGCCCCCCTCCTCTGCTATAGAATGTCTGTTACTAAATGACAGGTGCACTTTAAAGTCAGCTTAACGGTTGTATTTCTCTCCGGGTGGCTGCTGTGCGCTCCTCCTAAGTGTTTTTAATATCTTTGCAGTGGTGGTGCGTCATTGATGGGTTTGCTGTATGAAGCATAAGCAGCTCTGCGTATTCCTTGCTGAGCGTCTCTTCCTGGTGCCTTAGTGCCCCGAATATTGTCTAATCGCAGCGTGACAACATTGAGTATTATTTTGTAAGATTTATTTTTAATAATTTATTTGAACCATTTTGTAAAGTGTAATTAAAAAAAAAAAAAAAAAACACCAGGCATAGATTTGCAACTTTTTGATTCGACAGGTTAAAGGAGAACTCCAGGCAAATTAAAAGAATATTCAATCCAGTTATATATTCATTTGCAAGTCATTAAATTTAAATTTTTAACTATTTGTACAATGTGTTCTGAATTTGTATTCTAACAATTTCCTGCTCACTCAAAACTAGGTGGGCCAGCACTGAAATCCAATCCCTGTGAGCTGTAGCAATTGACTTTCCTAAAGTGGCTGTACACCCCACTTACATATACCCAGTAAAGTGACTGGCCTCAGGTGATGCACAGAGATGAAACAAATCCTCCTACATACGTTCTACCTGTTTATCTGCAGTCCTCTCTTCTCTATGTCCGTTCAAAGTCCAGAATTTACACTGCATTTCTGAGCTTGTGAAAAACTGCACGGCTGAGTGTAATCTGAGATCTGAGTGCTGTCAATCACCCTCTCTGTGCTGGATAGACTTTCAGAAGTGGCTCATGCAGATAGCAGAGGGATGATAGAGCAGACAGCAGTTACACTTGGTGCTTTGAATTGAGGCAGGTACACACAGTGGCGGGATAGTCTTTGTTAATTTTTCATTTCAGAGGTTTACAACCACTTTAAACTCTACTCAAAATGCAAGCAGAGCTCCGTACACTGCCTCCTGCTGGAGATGCTCTCATACCCCTGCAGATTTCATACACGTATTCTAGTTGTGCCCTGAGATCTCAATATACTGGTCCAGGATAGTACAATATGTAACGGATCTTACAACTGTTGAGGTTTCTAAAGAGGAGGGGATATGTCTATTAGCCTCTAGCTAATCACATCTGTTATGCCAGAAAGGCAATTGTCCTTAGATGAAAGAATCAGGCCTCTTCCACCCTGGTCGGATGAAAAACGCTGGTGTACTCCGCACAGCCCATTTATAAAGCTGCTTATAGCAGTAGATGTCCTGCTAAATGTAATAGCTTGGTCCTTGTGGCTCATGTCTGCGGACTCGGCAGTGGTATCATAACTGCTCAAATATGGTTCCCTGTGTGGATCAGCCAGTTTTGTCTGCAGCCTTGATGGGCTGATTCATCCTGCGTCAGTGGTGTCCAAACTGTGGCCCTTTAATCGCTTTTATCCGGCCCTTGGGACATTATTTCCCCCATTGTTGCTGATTTCTGTCACTAACACCAGTGATGGGGCGCTATTCCTCCCATTGACACTAATGATGGGGCGCTATTCCTCCCATTGACATCAATGATGAGGTGCTATTCCTCCCATTGGCACCAATGATGGGACTGCTATTCCTCTCATTGACACCAATGATGGGGGCGCAATTCCTCCCCTTGACACCAAATGATGGGGCGCTATTCCTTCCATTGACACCAATGATAGGGTGCTTTTCCTCCCATTAAAACCAATGATTGGGGCACTATTCCTCCCATTGACACCAATGATGGGGTGCTATTCCTCCCATTGACACCAATGATGGGGTGCTATTCCTCCCATTGACACCAATGATGGGGTGCTATTCCTCCCATTGACACCAATGATGGGGCGGTATTCTTCCTATTGACACCAATGATGGGGCACTATTCCTCCCATTGACACCAATGATGGGGCACTATTACTCCCATTGAGACCAATGATGGGGCACTATTCTTCCCTTTGACACCAATGATGGGAAGCTATTCCTCCCATTAACACCAATGATGGGGTGCTATTTCTGCCAGTGACACAAACGATGAGGCACTATTCCTCCCATTGACACCAATGATGGGGCGCTATTGATCTTTTATTGAAAAGAATCAAGCAACCAATTTTATACAAAAGTAAAAAACAAAACCATAGTACAAAACTTCAAAAGAAATCCAAGGAATACACATCCATGTTCAGAATATATACAATATATACATAATCCACTACCAAAACATTTTTAGAAAACTATTTACATAAAGCAGCAGAGAGGGCCTAAGAGGCACAACCCATCACCTATGTACGCAGCCATTTATCAAAAAAATAATCTAGGGTGATAAGAGACAGACAGCCACACCCGGGAAAGAGACCCCTGGCAGTCAGGGAGGCTTAAAACCCCTCCACGCCTTCAACCAAGCCCCCTGACTCCGCTTGTCTCTCTCAAGCACCATATCTTCCCCACCTCATGTAAAATGTCATACACCACTACCTCAACAGGAAGGATTTTATGCCGAATGCTGACCTGACACCGTGCATTCCAGGTGAAATAACGGACTACTAGGCTAACTAGAAAAAGTGTATCCAAACAAAAAACACCACCAGTATCGAATGCTCCGTACACCCACTCAGCATAACCCAGCCTGGAGAGGAAAGGAACACCGAGGGCCCGCCCCACTTCTAGAGGTTTGTACACCTCTATGTTAAAAGGGCAACGAAGCAGAAAATGGTCCATAGTCACCTCCTCATCTGCACACTCCTCCCGAGGACAGCTATGATCCATCCCACTGCGGAATTTCAAATTGCCCCGAACATAGAGCCTCCCATGGAAGCACAACAAGGCCAGATCCCTAAATTTAGGGGGTACTCTTTCCAAATTAATCAGTCTTAACCCTGCCCTCAAAACTGGGCCTGGGCAATCCCTTAAAGCCAGTGGGTCATGAAAGACCTCCCTCAAGACTCGACTCATAAGGACTTTTCTTGGAACCGATCTGAGATCTTCAGCTGACAATTGCCACTGCCTCAGTAACTTCAGGCACGGAGCGATATAGGCTGGTGGCTGACCACAATGACCCCTGAGATTCTTCACTTGGTCACCATCTTCCCAAAGTCGTAGAAAAGGCCTAAACCAGGATCTAAATATGCATACCCATCCAGGAGGTTCTACTGCAAGCATATTACCAATGTTAAATTTGAGAAATTGCAGTGAAAAGAACTGGGTTGACCATACCTAAGCCACCCTCCCTCCTGGATAGATAGGTGACATTCCTCTTGATGGGGTTCAGTCTGTTCCACCACAGCATCTGGAAGAACACACTATTGACCCCAGCATAGAGAGACACTGGCAAGATGCAGACAAAGCTGACATACAAGAAGATCGGAATCAGGTAAGTCTTAGATCAACCCTTTCCCTCATAGATAACTTCCATCTCTTCCAGCTGACCACCTTAGTATTGGCAATTTCTAGTCTGCCTTCCCAATTTTTGAGGCCATAATCGCTGGGTCCAAATTTAATGCCTAGAATCTTAATTCTCTCCTGGGGTACTGGAAAGATGTCCGGGAGATCAAACCCCTCACCTTCCTTTCCCATCCAGAAAACTTCACTCTTTTCCTGATTGATCTTGGAGCCTGATGCTTCAGAATAGTGTGATGTCAGAGAGACCACCTCCTCTGCTTCATCGGCCCCAGTGACAATCACGGACACATCGTCCTCATAGGCAACAACCCTCAATGGCGGCTCAGCCGGGAGCCCCACTGGCACCCCAGACAACATGCTGCTCTCTAGCCTCCCGATGAAGGGGTCAATTGCAAACACATAGAGCAAGGGACAACCCTGGCGCACCCCGGAGTCAACCTCAAAGGACTGCCCAACCCAACAATTAACAAGAGGAAAGCTTTCTGCCCCTTATACAAGACGTTTAACCAATCAACAAAACCACCCAGCAGACCGTACTTACTAAGGAGCAACCACAGGTACTCATGGTTAACACTATCAAAAGCCTTTGCCTGATCCAATGTCAGCAAATACTTTCCCCAGCCTGCAGCCCTGCACTGCTCCAAGGCCTCCCCGACAGCTAAAACAGCTGTGAAGGTGCACCTACCCTGGAAAGAACAGTGCTGATGGCGAGAAAGCAAAGACTCTGCTAGTGATGATAGGCGCCAGAGAAATATATTTGCCAGTATCTTTCTATCAACATTAAGAAGGCTGAGAGGGCACCAACTCTCAATCATCGAAGGATCTTTACCATTTGAAAGAAGAATCACAGCTGAGTGCCTCATGGAAGAGGAAAGCACCCCCTCAGCAAGGCAATTGTTAAAAACCTCTACCAAATGTGGGGCCAGAATAGACTTAAAGGCTTTGTAAAACTCAGCCGTCAAGCCATCTAGTCCAGGTGACTTTTTGATGGCAAGCTGTTCAATTGCCCTCATCACCTTTTCAACTGTGATCTCCTCTGTCAAATTCATCAGTGGAACATCTCCACCATTTAGACCTGGAGTAGAGTCCAAAAAGCTTTCCACCTTGTCCAGCTTTTTCCTCCCAAGAAGGTCGGCATAAAAGGACCTCGCGACCTCCAGAATCCCTGACCTGGACTTTGTCAAGGAACCTGTACTGTCCTCAAGGCCAACGACCGTTTTAACAGCTACACCTTGTTTGCAGTTCTGGTAAGGGCCAGGAGGTTCTCTAGAACCAAAGAGGCATGCCGGTCATATTGACACTTCCTGAGAAGGAGTTTCACTTCGGAGATTGCCCCAGGATCTCCTCCTCTCGAGACAAGAATATCCAGCTTCCTCCGTAAATGTTGGTAGGTCCTGTATTTTATTAAACTGTTTTCTATTCGCTAGGCCCCTGAAGAATCCAGCGATCCTCTTTTTGGTCAGTTCCCACCACTCAGCCTTGCTGCTACAAAAGTCCAGGATGGTCAGCTGAGCCTGAAAGAGTTCCTCAAAGGATTGTCTAACATGTTCTTCCTTGAGTAGAGTCGAATTCAATCTCCAGGTGCCCTTGCCCTTCCGAGGGGCATCTGAAGCATTCAGGACGACAGATAGCATACAGTGATCAGAGAACTCTACTGCCTGCAGCTCTGGGGACGAGAAAGCAGAGGTCTCCTTAAAAAAAACCTATCTATCCTACTCTGACTACTACCTCGATGAAAGGTGAACCCGGTGTCATCCGGGAGGTGCTTAATGTGCACATCCACAAGACCAGCATCCCTAACCATACTATTTTAAAAACGCTATCATATCCCAGCCTGTCTTTGAAGTCCTTCCTGTCCTTGGGCCTAGTTACTGTATTAAAGTCACCTCCAAAGACCACTTGCTGAGATCTAAAAAGAAATGGCTTGATCCTTGTAAAAAGGCATTTCCTGTCAAATTTGTGTGCGGCCCATAAACATTAATTAGGCGCAGGTCCTGCCCTCCCACAAGGACGTCTAAGACCATACATCTCCCAATCTCCACCTCAATAACCCGCCAAACATCTACTATGCCGGTTTTAAACAACACCGCCGTAAGGCTCGGCCGCAAGAGACCAGTAAGATGGACCATACTCCACTCTCTCTTGGCCATATAAATATCTGCCAAGGAGGTGAGCCTAGTCTCTTGCAAAAATAAAATTTCAGCGTCTAATTGGCTGAACAAAAAGAAGGCCATAGAACGAGCTCTTACTGACTTAATGCTGGCGACATTTATTGTTACCACTTTTAACGGAGGGGGAACTGCCATTTGGGTTATTGGGTGGATTGCTTCTTGGCTCCCCTCTGCTACTCATCACCAGAAGCCTCTCTTTCTTGAGGCCGCCTCAAACTCCATTTCAGAATCGGAACTTCGCTCCGTAGAAGCTCCAGATGAAGAAATATTCCACTTAGAGGACCTATGACAGTTGGAGACAGGCACTGGAGCCCATTCCGTCCTCACTGCCTGTTTCTTCCACCTCCCAACCTTCCTTCTCTCCTCCAGGTACTGCAGGTCAGCTTTAGAGATGCCCCATCTCGTTTTTTTCTTTGAAGTCTTTACAGAAGACTCCTTTACAGAGGAAGAAGCAACCTTTTTAGTACACGCTACCACTCCTGGTGGGGAGGGGGGAGTGCTCCCTTTGAGTCAGACTTAGGAGGGGTAGACTCCTGGGGGGTAACTGACTCGGGGGGCAGAGACTTGGAAGGTTCTGACACAAGAGGAGAGGGTACAGTAGGCTGGGGGGACACAGAGACAGATACAGAAGGAATACTTACAGACGCAGGAGGGGTGGCCACAGGAACTGGAGAGAATCCTGAGCAGGACCAGGGGAGTCGGTCACCTCAGAGGAGGATGTTACACCAGGGGCCTCACCCTCCATCCTGTCCAGCCTTGACAAGTCATCTATTACCTCCTCCATATTGTGCCAGGCTTCAGGACATCTGCTGTAGGAGTGGCCAAGGCACAGGCACAGGTTGCACCTGATCATCTCGGTGTAGTCCTTTGCCATATAACCCTGACCCCGACACACTGAACATATCAAGGCTGAACAGGAGGAGCTCAAATGCCCCTTTTCTCCACAGCGGTGACACAGCTTCGGCTGACCAGGGTAGAAAATAGTCATCCTATCCCTCCCTATAAAAGCTGAGGAGGGCAGGTGACGGACAACATTCCCATCCCTGGCCAACCTGACTGTTACTGACCAACCCCCAGTCCAGATGTTACACTCATCAAGGATTTTGTTAGGCTTGGTCAAAACCTCACCATAGTTCCTTAACCAGACCTCTAGACCCCGAGCAGGAACACTCTCATTAGTCAGAATAATTGTGATCTTTTTCACTGTTGACCTCTGAGAAACTGCAACTGGGACCAGACCTTCCCATTCAGGTCTTGACCTGCACCGAGCCTCATATCGCTCCCAGAACAGGTCAAGACCCTCTGGCCTGGTGAAGCTAAAAGTATAATCCCATGTCACAGCTACATGTATTAGGGCATACAGGTCATTTGCCCCAAAACCCATCTCCAAAATCAAATCCACCACCGCACACCATGCTGGAGGGATTGCACCATCTTCCCATTTGAGAATTACCACATTTCTTCTCCCAAGACCAGATCCCAGGGTGCCCAAAGTGGTAGACTGCAGGGGGGAAAACCCACTTGGGAGAGGAGCTACCGGGAGCACAGCATACCACCTGAGCAAACGTAGGCTTATCAGGGCCAAGGCCCCACACTGATGTCACAGTAGTCTGTACATTGTTTGCTTGGACTGAGCTGGGACGATTGTTCATCACACTTGCACAATTGTTATCAGTCACACACACATTCAATTTCCCATCAGGAATAGTCACAGTTGCTGCAATACCAGCTGTCTCCTGAAGCTGCACTGTAGAGTCTTCAGCAGCTGTTGGGCAAACAGCTTTAGACTCAGCTAAAGAAGGGTTAATAGGCTGAGCTGACACCTGTAGTTCCTTTGCAGAAATTATTCCTCCCACTGACACCAATGATGGGGTGCTATTCCTCCCATTAACACCAATGATGGGGCGCTATTCCTCCCATTGACACCAATGATGGGGCGCTATTCCTCCCATTAACACCAATGATGGGGTGCTATTTCTCCCATTGACACCAACGATGGGGCACTATTGATCTTTTATTAAAAGAATCAAGCAACCAATTTTATACAAAAGTAAAAAACAAAACCATAGTACAAAACTTCAACAGAAATCCAAGGAATACACATCCATGTTCAGAATATATACAATATATACATAATCCGTTACCAAAACTATTTACATAAAGCAGCAGAGAGGGCCTAAGAGGCACAACCCATCACCTATGTATGCAGCCATTTATCAAAAATTAATCCAAAAAAAAATAATCTAGGGTGATAAGAGACAGACAGCCACACCCGGGAAAGAGACTCCTGGCAGTCAGGGAGGCTTGAAACCCCTCCACGCCTTCAACCAAGCCCCCTGACTCCGCTTGTCTCTCTCAAGTACCCGAATCTTCTCCACCTCATGCAGAATGTCATACACCACCACCTGAACAGGAAGGATTTTACGCCGAATGCAGACCTGACACCGTGCGTTCCAAGTGAAATAACGGACTACTAGGCTAACTAGAAAAAGTGTATCTAAACAAAAAACCCCACCAGTATTGAATGCTCCATACACCCACTCAGCATAACCCAGCCTGGAGAGGAAAGGGACACCGAGGGCCCGCCCCACCTGTTTGTACACCTCTATGTTAAAAGGGCAATGAAGCAGAAAATGGTCCATAGTCTCCTCCTCACCTGCACACTCCTCCCGAGGACAGCTACGATCCACCCCACTGCGGAATTTCAAATTGCCCCTAACATAGAGCCTCCCATGGAAGCACATCCAGGCCAGATCCCTGAATTTAGGAGGTACTCTGTCCAAATTAATAAGTCTTAACCCTGCCCTCAAAACTGGGCCTGGGCAATCCCTTAAGGCCAGTGGGTCATGAAAGACTTCGCTCAAGACTCGACTCATAAGGACTTTCCTCGGAACCGATCTGAGATCTTCAGCCGACAATCGCCACTGCCGTAATAACTTCAGGCACGGAGCGACATAGGCTGGTAGCTGACCACGATGACCCCTGAGATTCTTCACTTGGCCACCTTCTTCCCAAAGTCGCAGAAAAGGCCTAAACCAAGATCTAAAAATGCCTGCCCATCCAGGAGGTTCCACTGCAAGCATATTACCAATATTAAACTTGAGAAAAAGCAGTGAAAAGAAAAGAACTGAGTTGACCATACCTAAGCCACCCTCCCTCCTGGATAGATAGGTGACATTCCTCTTGATGGGGTTCAGTCTGTTCCCCCACAACATCTGGAAGAACACACTACTGACCCTAGCATAGAGAGACACTGGCAAGATGCAGACAAAGCTGACATACAAAAAGATCGGAATCAGGTAAGTCTTAATCAGATCAACCCTTTCCCTCATAGATAACTTCCATTTCTTCCAGCTGACCACCTTAGTATTGGCAATTTCCAGTCTGCCTTCCCAGTTTTTGAGGCCATAATCGCCGGGTCCAAATTCAATGCCTAGAATCTTAATTCTTTCCTGGGGCACTGGAAAGGTGTCCGGGAGATCAAAACCCTCACCTTCCTTTCCCATCCAGAAGACTTCACTCTTTTCCTGATTGATCTTGGAGCCTGATGCTTCAGAATACCGTGATGTCAGAGAGACCACCTCCTCTGCTTCATCCGCCCCGGTGACAATCACTGACACATCGTCCGCATAGGCAACAACCCTCAAAGGCGGCTCACCCGGGAGACCCACTGGTACCCCACACAACATGCCGCTCTCTAGCCTCCTGATGAAAGGGTCGATTGCAAACACATAGAGCAGGGGACTCAGGGGACAACCCTGGCGCACCCCGGAGCCAACCTCAAAGGACTGCCCAACCCAACCATTAACAAGAGGAAAGCTTTCTGCCCCCTTATACAAGACTTTTAACCAATCGACAAAACCACCCGGCAGACCGTACTTACTAAGGAGCAACCACAGGTACTCATGGTTGACACGATCAAAAGCCTTTGCCTGATCTAATGTCAGCAAATACTTTCCCCAGCCTGCAGCCCTGCACCGCTCCAAGGCCTCCCGGACAGCTAAAACTGCTGTGAAGGTGCACCTACCCTGGACCGAACAGTGCTGATGGCGAGAAAGCAAAGACTCTGCTACTGACGATAGGCGCCAGAAAAATATCTTTGCCAGTATCTTTCTATCAACATTAAGAAGGCTGATGGGGCGCCAATTCTCAATCATCGAAGGATCTTTACCCTTTGAAAGAAGAATCACAGCCGAGTGCCTCATGGAAGGGGGAAGTACCCCCTCAGCAAGGCAACTGTTAAAAACCTCTACCAAATGTGGGGCCAGAATAGACTTAAAGGCTTTGTAAAACTCAGCCGTCAAGCCATCCGGTCCAGGTGACTTTTTGATGGCAAGTTGTTCAATTGCCCTCATCACCTCTTCAACTGTGATCTCCTCTGTCAAATTCATCAATGGGACATCTTCATCATTTAGACCTGGAGTAGAGTCCAAAAAGCCTTCCATCTTGTCACGGTCAAGCTCTTTCCTCCCAAGAAGGTCAGCATAAAAGGACCTCACGACCTCCAGAATCCCTGACCTGGACTTTGTCAAGGAACCTGTACTGTCTTTAAGGCCAACGACCGTTTTAACAGCTACACCTTGTTTGCAGTTCTGGTAAGGGTCAGGCGAGTGGTACTTCCCATAGTCCCTCTCCAGAACCAAAGAGGCATGCCGGTCATATTGACACTTCCTGAGAAGGAGTTTCACTTCGGAGATTTCCCCAGGATCTCCACCTCTCGAGACAAGAATATCCAGCTTCCTCCGTAAACGTTGGTAGGTCATGTATTTATTAAACTGTTTTCTATTGGCTAGGCCCCTGAAGAATCCAGCGATCCTCTTTTTGGTCAGCTCCCACCACTCAGCCTTGCTGCTACAAAAGTCCAGGATGGTCACCTGTGCCTGAAAGAATTCCTCAAAGGATTGTCTAACATGTTCTTCCTTGAGTAGAGTCGAATTCAATCTCCAGATGCCCTTACCCCTCTGAGGGGCGTCTGAAGCATTCAGGACCACAGATAGCATACACTGATCAGAGAACTCCACTGCCTGCACCACTGGGGGTGAGAAAGCAGAGGTCTCCTTCAAAAAAAACCTATCTATTCTACTCTGACTATTACCTCGATGAAAGGTGAACCCAGTGTCATCCGGGAGGTGCTTAATGTGCACATCCACAAGACCAGCATCCCTAACCATACTATTTAAAAAAACGCTATCATATCCCAGCCTGTCCTTGAAGTCCTTCCTGTCCTTGGGCCTAGTTACTGTATTAAAGTCACCTCCAAAGACCACTTGCCGGGATGTAAAAAGAAATGGCTTGATCCTTGTAAAAAGGCATTTCCTGTCCCACTTTGTGTGCGGCCCATAGACATTAATTAGGCGCAGGTCCTGCCCTCCCACAAGGACGTCTAAGACCATACATCTCCCGCCAAACATCTACTATGCCGGTTTTAAACAACACCGCCGTAAGGCTCGGCCGCAAGAGACCAGTAAGATGGACCATACCTCCACTCTCTCTTGGCCATATGAATATCTGCCAAGGAGGTGAGCCTAGTCTCTTGCAAAAATAAAATTTCAGCATCTAATTGGCTGAACAAAAAGAAGGCCATAGAACGAGCTATTACTGACTTAATGCTGGCGACATTTATTGTCACCACTTTTAACGGAGGGGGAACCGCCATTTGGGTTATTGGGTGGATTGCTTCTTAGCTCCCCTCTGCTGCTCATCACCAGAAGCCTCTCTCTTTCTTGAGGCCGCCTCAAACTCCATCTCAGAATCAGAACTTCGCTCCGAAGAAGCTCCAGATGAGGAAATCTCCCACTTAGAGGACCTATAACGGTTGGAGACAGGCACTGGAGCCTGTTCCGTCCTCACCACCTGCTTCTTCCGCTTCCCAACCTTCCTTCTCTCCTCCAGGTACTGCAGGTCAGCTTCAGAGATGCCCTTATCTCCTGTTTTTTTCTTTGAAGTCTTTACAGAAGACTCCTTTAGAGAGGCAGAAGCGACCTTTTTAAAACCCACTACCACTCCTGGTGGGGGGGTTACTCCCTTTGAATCTGACTTAGAAGGGGTAGACTCCTGGGGGGTAACTGACTCGGGGGGCACAGACTTGGAAGGTTCTGACACAAGAGGAGGGGATACAGTAGGCTGGGGGGACACAGAGACAGATACAGAAGGAATACTTACAGACACAGGAGGGGTGGCCACAGGAACTGGAGAGGGATCCTGAGCAGGACCAGGGGAGTCAGTCACCGCAGAGGAGGATGGTACACCAGGGGCATCACCCTCCATCCTGTCCAGCCTTGACAAGTCATCTAGTACCTCCTTCTCCATATTGTGCCAGGCTTCAGGACATCTGCTGTAGGGGTGGCCAAGGCGCAGGCACAGGTTGCACCTGATCATCTCGGTGCAGTCCTTGGCCATATGACCCTGACCCCGACACACTGAACATATCAAGGCTGAACAGGAAGAGCTCAAATGCCCCTTTTCTCCACAGCGGTGACACAGCTTCGGCTGACCAGGGTAGAACATAGTCATCCTATCCCTCCCTATAAAAGCTGAGGAGGGCAGGTGACGGACAACATTCCCATCCCTGGCCAACCTGACTGTAACCGACCAACCCCCAGTCCAGATGTTACGTTCATCAAGGATTTTGCTGGGCTTAGTCAAAACCTCACCATAGTTCCTTAACCAGACCTCTAGGTCCCGAGCAGGAACACTCTCATTGGTGAGTATGATGGTTATCTTTTTCACCGTTGACCTTTGCGAAACCGCAACTGGGGCCAGACCTTCCCATTCAGGTCTTGACCTGCACCGAGCCTCATATCGCTCCCAGAACAGGTCAAGACCCTCTGGCCTGGTGAAACTAATGGTATAATCCCGTGTCCCAGCTACATGTATAAAGGCATACAGGTCATTTGCCCCAAAACCCATCTCCAAAATCAAATCCACCACTGCACGCCGTGCTGGAGGGATCGCACCACCTTCCCATTTGAGAATTACCACATTTCTTCTCGGACCCCCAGCAGAAGCCAGAGACCCAAGACCAGATCCCGGGGTGCCCAAAGTGGTAGGCTGCAGGGGGAAACCCCGCTTGGGGGCGGAGCCACCAGGAGCAGAGCGTACCACCTGAGCAAACGTGGGTTTATCAGGGCCAAGGCCCCACACTGAAGTCACAGTAGTCTGTTCATTATTATTATTTGCTTGGACTGAGCTGGGACGATTGTCCATCACACTTGTACAATTGCTATCAGTCACACACACGTTCAATTTCCCATCAGGAATAGTCACAGTTGCTGCAATACCAGCTGTCTCCTGATGCTGCACTGTAGAGTCTCCAGCAGCTGTGGGGCAAACATCTTTAGACTCAGCCAAAGGAGAGTTAATGGGCTCTGCTGACACCGGTAGTTCCTTTTCAGAAATGTCATTTTTTAAATGCAGCTCTTGCTGCTCTGCAGCATTAGAAGGTAAAACATTGCTACACATAGCATTAGAAACTTGAGTGTCACTGGGCACACTTTCAACATTGCTCATGGTGTTAGATGACACAAAAACAGATTCATCCCCTGCTTTGGGCATGACATTATCAGGCACATTATCTGTTATGTCCTCATCACCAAACGCCAGCTGATCCCCCCGCACAGGAGACTCCATTACCTGGATGGCCCTGAGCATTCCTCCTGAGTCCTGGGAAGGCATGGGGCTGCTTACCTCTCCCTGAGGGGGCAGGGGTTCTGAACTGGGGGTCTCCTCCTCCACCTCCATCTTTGTCATCCTCGCAAACCTTTTTTCATTGTAAAACTTTGCCTTAAATGGCCCATCTCTTCCTTCCATGATGGACACAATGGTCTCCTGGTGTTCCACCCGGACCTTGGCCAGTTGGATCTCCGGATCCATGGACCCTCGTTTCTGGCTATGCAAGCCCTCACGCTGCCTTCTCAGGCGCTTCAGCTCCGCTCTCAGTTTATAGAGCTTGTCTCTTTCCCTATTCAGGGCTTTAATCCCGGCCACCACTCGCTCCTGAATTGCCTCTGAGCCTTCATCCTTACCAGGGGCAGAAAGATCACAAGCCATGGTTTGTACAGAGGAAGGCATGTCACCTGATGGCCCAGGAGATGGCTGGGAGCTTCCAGCAGGAGAGGCCCTGCTGGCCTCCATGGCTTCCCCAGAAAGGGGCCAGGAGAGCTGGGATAGATTTCCTCACAAGTCCCCTCTCACACGGATCTGCAGCAGCTCCAGAGACAGCCTCCTCCTGACACACCTGTGCTCCAATGATGGGTGGGGCACTATTCCTGCCATTGACACCAACGATGGGGCACGGTTCCTCCCATTGACACCAACGATGGGGCACTATTCCTGCCATTGACACCAACGATGGGGCACGGTTCCTCCCATTGACACCAACGATGGGGGCCTATTCCACCCATTGACACCAATAATGGGGCGCTATTCCTCCCGTTAACACTAATGATGGGGTGCTATTCCTCACGTTAACACTAATGATGGGGTGCTATTTCTCCCATTGAAACCAACGATGGGGCACTATTCTACCCACTGATGCCACTCGTGGAGCATTGTTTACTTCCACTGACAGCAGGACATTTTCTTCTCTCATTGGCCACAGTGCGGCCCCCTAAAGTTTGAAGGACAGTAAACTGGCCCTTAGTATTAAAAGTTTGGAGACTCCTGTCCTACATAATTGTCCCTTCTCATCTAGAAGCTGTAGTCTCAGCACAATAGGTTTTATACAAATCTATCCCTCAATATCCGCAAGGAATATATACGTTTCCAAACCCATATATTAAAAAATGTTTAAACGCGCCCTGTCCCGCCGAGCTCGCTTGCAGAAGCGAACGCATATGTGAGTAGCGCCCGCATATGAAAATGGTGTTCAATCCACACATGTGAGGTATCGCCGTGATCGGTAGAGCGGGAGCAATAATTCTAGCCCTTGTTCTCCTCTGTAAGTCTAAACATGCATCCTGTAGAATTTTTTAAATGTCGCCTATGGAGATTTTTAAGGGTAAATGTTTGTCACCATTCCATGAGCGGGCGCAATTTTGAAGCGTGACATGTTGGGTATCAATTTACTCGGCGTAACATTATCTTTCACAATATAAAAAAAAATTGGGATAACTTTTCTGTTGTCTAAAAACATGGAAAAATTCCTCACGGGGCATTTTAGCAGCAAGAATGGACAAGTATTTATGATAAAAAATTATTGTTTTATTATATGACAAGTATTCAATTATGCAGAAAGTTAAAATATGAGCCCTTGTCAGTACACGTAAGGTGAGGTCACCAAAATTGATGGTGACATAATACATCAGCACAATGTGTTATAGGTTACATTACACCATGGGATGCATGAGAAAACCCCGATGTATTTCAACCCCTATATTCATGGTCTTCGTCAGGGGGCTGTTTGCATTCTACAAGATACATCAAAAAAAGTTTTTTTTTACCATTTTATATTTGAACGTTTACAACATTGCTTTGCTCTAAATTCAAGATATTATATTTACCCCTCAGTTGGTAGACCTCGTATAGCCAGAGACTTAAAAACCGTTGTAATCAAATGATCCAGGACCTCCGCATGCCTTCTCAATGTCCACCCAGGTGAACCCCCAATCCACAGGGCTTGTAAGGAGTCACGTGTTGTGAACCCAAAGGGGGAGGGGGAGTAAGGATAATAGGAACACCTGCAATTTATGATTTCAAAAATCAGAGCACAATAAGTAGATATCATTTATATATATATATATATATATATATATATATATATATATATATATATATATATATATATATATATAAAGAAGTGCTAGTAATGAATCCTGAATCCTGGCTGTGAGTTCCACTAAATATAATGAGTCAACCTTATTAAGATGATTCTCTATTGTAGTGTATTGCATATTTCGTGAAATCCTTGTTATATGTTGTGTGCAGCTTCCCTGGCTCTCACATATGTGCTTTTCAATGCTATATTTTTTTGGGTGGTTAAACACCCTTTCCCCTCCTCCAACACATGAGAGCTAGAATATGAGCGAAGGTGCATTACAATTGTGTGTGTGAAAATCCTAGCTATATTTTCCTGTTGCTCAATATAATATATACTCTTCTGTATTCATCAAATATGAGTGACTTCCAAGGTGAAGAATGAGAAAGCCGAATAAACAACACTGTTCCCCTTTTTGGCACTTACCCATGCTGGCATTGTGCCTATTGTCCCTTAATTAGAGAGGAAAAAACCTTTCTTCTTCCAAATGGCCAAACTTTTTATCCTAAGCATTTCGCCAACTGCCAAACACGCGGCGTTGTCTGTATGGGGGTCACGCTGATGCCGCCATTAGGCGGCATGGACCAGCAAGGAGGGGGCGGGAGGAGGGGAAAGTCCACACCTGCTACCCTCCAATCAATACTGATTGGAGGGTATTTAACAGTCACTTCCTCCTAGTGGCTCTCCAGGTGATCCCTGGAGGATTAACAGCACTCACACCATAGGAGGAATGCAGACTGGTAAGTGCTATCTCTAATGCACTGGGTGAATGAATATTATACCAGTTATTTTCTTACACCCCGCACTAATCTCTTCCATATAGATTGGCTGCCTAATATTTCATCTTGAACCCTGTATATGAGCGCTTGCACCTTTGCCAGGTTTGGCTCTTTATATTACACCCTTAAGATCAAGGTATTAATTACAATTATTCACACTTGCCCCATTCTGTTCACATATTGCAGCATTATCACAGGCACACATTCCTCTCCCACACCATTCACATTAAGCCTCATTTTTTTGTTAGTTCACACACATATCACTCATCGCACCCATTCACTGTATTTACTTTTCATCAACTTACCATTCGGCTATGCGCTTATTCTTTCTCTCCTTTCACAACCCGCATAGCATCTCACCAGCTTAAACACTTGTTTCTTGCATTTTATGATCGTAATTATGTTAACACGATACATTATTCCCCCTTAGGGGCCCTTTATTAATTATAAAGGGTAAACTTAAATAATTTTCTTTTCTTCCTTTTTTTAATAAAAACATATCACAAGCATTTCATTAAATATGCAATACACTACAATAGAGAATCATCTTAATAAGGTTGACTCATTATACTTACTAGCACTTTATATACTGTGTATGTATATATATATATAGCCAGGATTCATTACTAGCACTTCTATATATATATATATATATATATATATATATATATATATATATATATATATATATATATATATATATATATATATATATATATATATATATATATATAAAATGATATCTACTTATTGTGCGCTGATTTTTTAAATTATAAATTGCAAGTGTTCCTATCCTTACCCCCCCCCCCCCCATCCCCCTTTGGGTTCACAACACGTGACTCCTTGCAAGCCCTACGGATTGGGGGCTCACCTGGGTGGACATTGAGAAGGCATGCATGATTTGATTACAACTGTTTTTAAGTCTCTGGCTATACGAGGTCTACCAACTGAGGGGTAAATATACGGTAATATCCTGAATTTAGAGCAATGTATGGTTCATATATGACAGTTGTCCTCAAACTGCGGCCCAGGGGCCGAATGCAGCCCTTTGCTTGCTTTTATCCGGCCCTTGGGATGCCAGTTTATTCACTGACACCAATGAACGGCACATTTCCTCCCAAAGACACCAATGATGGGGCACATTTTCTACCAATGACATGAATGATGTGGCACAGTTCCTCCCAATGACACCAACAATGAGACCCAATGAAACCAATGATGGGGCACAATTCCTACCAATGATGGGGCACATTTCCTACCAATGACATGACTGATGGGGCACAGTTCCTCCCAATGACACCAACAATGGGACCCAATGAAGCCAATGACTGGGCACAATTCCAACCAATGACACCAATGATGGGGGATTGTATACTCCCACTGGCAATGGGAAATTTTGTACTCCCGATGGCCACAGTCCGGCCCTCCTAAAGTCTGAAGGACAGTAAACCGGCCCTTTGTTTAGAAAATTTGGAGACCCCTGATATATGATAATATAAATAAAGTAGTCTTCTACTCTTGTTGTAAAGTTTAAATATAAAATGGTAACAAAACTTTTTTTGATGTATCTTGTAGGATGGAAACTACCCCTCCGAAGAAAACCATGAATATAGGAGTCGAAATGCATCACGGTTTTCTCATGCATCCCATGGTGTAATGTAACCTATAACACATTGTGATAATGATGTATAATGTCATCATCAATTTACCATCATCAAATACGGTGTGACAGAAAGTATTGCAACGACCATTTCATTCTCTAGGGTGTTCGAAAAAAAAAAATTAATGTTTGAGGGTTCTAAGTAATTTTCCAGCAAAAAAAACCTGTTTTGAACTTGTAAACACCAAATCTCAGAAAGAGGCCCGGTCCTTAAGTGGTTAAAGTGAATCTCATGAGTAAAGTAGTGAGGCTGCCATCGCTGACCTCTCCTTTGGCAATATTCCTTCCCTTGCTATTACGCTGATGTTTAAGCTTCATTCCTTTAAATCTCTGGACAGGAACAAATATAGAGATTAGGAATGACAGTCACATTACAAAACCAAACCACAAACTAATATTGGACAGGTTGAAATTGTATATACTGTATATGGATCCATGAGATAACTTCTCTGAAAAAACAGATGTATGATGCTCCCAATGAACCATAAGGGTTATATCCCCCTTAACCATCCCAAGTCCAGGGGTAAGCAAAACAGTTGTGACCAGACATACCTTTTAAACTTGTTTGTACACCCATTTTTTATATATATATATATATATATTTTTTTTTTTTTTTTTTTTAAGCACATACAGTGTATATAAAAAAGTCTACACACCCCTGTTAGAATGTCAGGTTTCTGTGATGTAAAAAAATGAGACAAAGATAAATCAATTCAGAACTTTTTCCACCTTTATTGTGACCTATAAACTATACAACTCAGTTGATCAACAAACTGAAATCTTTTAGGTGGAGGGAAGTAAAAATACTTTGTTGAAGCACCTTTTTATTTTATTACAGCACTTTTTGCTGTCTATCAGCATGGCACATCTTGACTTGGCAATATTTGGCTTGGCCACTCTTCTTTGCAAAAACACTCCAAACCTGTCAGATTGCGAGGACATCTCCTGTGCACAGCCCTCTTCAGATCACCCCACAGATTTTCAATCAGATTCGGGTCTGGGCTCTTTCTGGGCCATTCCAAATCTTTAATCTTCTTCTGGTGAAGCCATTCCTTTCTTGATTTGGATGTATGCTTTGGGTCGTGCGTTGTCATGCTGAAAGATTAAGCTTTTCTTCATGTTCAGCTTTCGAGCAGAAACCTGGAGGTTTTGTGCCAATATTGACTGGTATTTGGAACTGTTCATCATTCCCTCTACCTTGACTAAGGCCCCTGTTCCAGATGAAGAAAAACAGCCCCAAAACATGATGCTGCCACCACCATGCTTCACGGTGGGTATGGTGTTCTTTTGGTGAACTGCAGTGTTGTTTTTGCACCAAACATATCTTTTGGAACTATAGCCAAAAAGTTCAACCTTGGTTTCATCAGACCATAACACATTTTCCCACGTGCTTTTGGGAGACTTCAGATGTGTTTTTGCAAATTGTAGCTGGGCTTGGATGTTTTTCTTCATAAGAAAAGGCTTCCATCTTATCACTCTACCCCATAGCCCAGACATATGAAGAGTACGGGAGATTATTGTCACATGTTCCACACAGCCAGTACTTGCCAGATATTCCTGCAGCTCCTTTAATGTTGCTGTAGGCCTCTCGGCAGCCTCCCTGACCAGTTTTCTTCTCGTCTTTTTATCAATTTTGGAGAGACGTCCAGTTCTTGGTAATGTCACTGTTGTGCAATATTTTCTCCACTTGATGATGACTGTCTTTACTGTGTTCCATGGTATATCTAATGCCTTGGAAATTCTTTTGTACCCTTCTGACTGATACCTTTTAACAATGAGATCCCTCTGATGCTGTGGAAGCTCTCTGTGGAACATAGCTTTTGCTGCCGGATGTGACTAAGAAAATGTCAGGAAAGACCTACTAGAACAGCTGAACTTTATTTGGTGTTAATCAGAGGCACTTTAAATGACAGCAGGTGTGTACTGACTCCTATTTAACATGAGTTTGAATGCGATTGTGTCAGGTATCAGGTGTGACCAGAACTTCGTGGACAGCAACAGAGGAAACCAGACGTATATAAGTGAGAATATTGTGATTTATCAAGATAAGTGAAACATATAAACACAACCACCTCCAATATAATACAGTGCACAACCAACCAAATCATAGATGGAGACCCACAAATAATAATAATCAGACGGATATATATAGATATATATATATATATATATATATATATATATATGTATATATATCTATATATAATGGGGAATACCGGAATCATAAACGTAGCCAGACCAGGGTCATCAGGAGAGGATGGATGGATAAGGCTGTAGGGCATGGGTAAGGGTAACAGGAACACAGGAGGGACAGGTTCAGGTACAGAGACAGGATCAAGATCAGGTTCAGGTACAAAAGCTCTCAGGTTCAGGTCAGGGCGCAAGGAAGATACCAAGGCAACTATGCGTGTGTGTGGCCGGGTATTTATACACATCTCCTGCAATCAGGCTCAGGTGACGCCTGATCGCAGGAGATGATGTCGGCTCCACACTGCCAGGAACCACCCGCTGGTGGACACCAGTACTGCGGACCAGGGATCAAATAGTACCACCAGCAGGAGACAGCTCCCCTGACAGTTCCAGACTTCCAGGAGACACCCGCTGGTGGACATCAGTACTGCACGCCAAATGTCTGACAGTGCCACTAGCAGGTGGAACCATTCCTGACAGTTTGCTTCATTCTGAACACAGCTACATACCCAGTTATAAGAGGGTGTGCACACTTATGCAACCACAATATTTTATTTTTTTTATTCCCCCCCCTAAAAGATTTCAGTTTTTTCTTCAACTGAGTTGTACAGTTTGACGACCACAGAAAAAGTTCTGAAATTATTTATCTTTGTCTCATTTTTTTTAAATCACAGAAACCTGACATTTTAAAGGGGTAGACTTTTTATATCCACTGTATGGGGTTTTCTTTTCTTAGTTTGGGTTTTAAAAATACCCTGAATACAAAATTTGTTAAAAATGGAAAAAGAAATTCAGAGCGAGTGCAGTTTCAATTCACTGTGTAACGTTTTTCTTCTAATAAACACTGCTCCAAATACAGAAAATTTTAATACATGCATTAACACTATATAGCTAATAAACCAGTGCTTATATTTTGTTTTTCTAGATATAAGGCATTTTTTAGTACAACAGCTATAAATCGTCGTCCAGCCTGGGATGGCATTAAAGAATAATGGGGTCTTCTTAAAGTGGTAACTAAAAATAGAACTCTCTTGAGTTAAAGGGGTTGTTAAGGCAGTGCTCACAATCGCTGCCGACACCTCTGCTAGGATAACCTGTAGTATATAGTGTGTGCCATTTTTTATTTTATTTTTTTTACATTCATCCTCTAAATACCTTATTTCTCGCCACTCAGCAGTCACGTGACTGCCCGTCGCTCTCTTCCTCCGATGTATGTACTACGGAGGGACGTCCTTGCCTTTACATCAGAATCAATTCTTCTAGGTACACTTGCGCACAGTTTTTGAAGGAACTCAGCAGGTATGTTGGAGAACATCATGGAGAACTAACTATAGTTCTTCTGTGGATGTCGGCTGCCTCAAATCCTTCCGTCTCTTCGCCCTGGTTCACACTGGAGTGTTTTGACATGCGATTTGACATACCCTGTTTCCCTGAAAATAAGACCTAGCGTGATTGTCCGTGATGGCTGCAATATAAGCCCTACCCCCCAAATAAGCCCTAGTTAAAGTCCTTGTAGGTCTTATTTTCAGGGTAGGGCTTATTTCAAATCGGCTCCAATTGCTGTCAATGGCACCGTTCCAATCGGTGCGACGCCGCACCGATTTCAAAAAGTAATTTCTGTACAACTTTTTGCTATTTTGAGTTTACATTGGAAAACAGAGAAGAATCTCAGCGCTATCAAAAAAAAAAAAAAACCCCAAGGAAGCAGCAGTTCAACAGTGAAATATTCACAACCAATAGAGAAAACAAAGAAAAAAACTACGTTATACAGTGAAAAAAAATGCACAACGAATCAATATATGCAGCAAACATAAATATATGCAATTAATGTAAATTCCACATCTAATGGCATCAAATCATTAGTGTACAGATAGTAGTAGAGTCCATAGATAATGGTGAAATCAAGAGTCTGATGAACAGTTATGCCGTGTACACACGGTCAGACTTTTCGGCTACAAAAGTCCGACAGCCTGTCCGACAGACTTTCGACGGACTTTTGGCGGACTTGCGGCAGACTTTCTAATGAACGGACTTGCCTACACACGATCACACAAAAGTCCGAAGGATTCGTACGTGATGACGTACGACCGGACTAAAATAAGGAAGTTGATAGCCAGTAGCCAATAGCTGCCCTAGTGTGGGTTTTTGCCCGTCGGACTAGCACACAGACGAGCGGATTTCTGGGTCCAGCGTAGTTACGACGTAAAGATTTGAAGCATGTTCCAAATCTAAAGTCCGTCAGATTAGCAGCTGGAAAAGTCCACTGAAAGTCCGGGGAAGCCCACATACGATCGGATTGTCAGCCGTATTATTGTCCGTATTTGTAGACGAAAAGTCCAACCGTGTGTATGCGGCATTAGAAAATGTCCCCTGATAATTCTCCGTGAAGATCGGGTGAAGAAGTGAAAGCAAACACACCCTGCACAGTGATCCTCCACCTTTAAATGTATGCGCTTACCAGATGGAAAGCACAACAGGCATATTCCAGGATTAACATCCAGGTTCAGCAACTTGACAAAGAAACACTCCTCCGGATAACACAATGGATGGTGAGCATCTCAGTTTACATTGACATTCTGCACAGATGTTTCTGAAATCGCAGCAAAAATCGGGACTGACATGCGGGAGAGAATTTGCACGGCTTCATTCCCGCAGCCACGATCCGGCACTTCCGCCGGCTAGAGTGAGACTTCCTTCCAGTCTCCTTACGTGTAAACACGGAAGCGACGTCACTTCCGCTTTACTCGGCTGCTTAATGGCCGCGATTTTTTAAAAATGACAGTATTCAGAATCGCTGTTTATGGCAATATGAATACTTTGAAGTGCAAAGGAGGGATTTGAGGCTTTTAGACCCCTGATCCCTCCATAAAGAGTACCTATCACTGCCTATTATTGTCACAAGGGATGTTTACATTCCTTGTGACAGCAATAAAAGTGATCAATTTTTTTTTCTCCTAAAGAGACAATGTAAAAAATAAAAATAAATAAGAAAAAATATTTTATTTTTTAAAGCTCCCCCGTCCCCGCAAGCTCGCGCAGCAAAAAAAACGCACACACGTAATTCGCGCCCGCATATGTAAGCAATGTTCAAATCACACATGTGAGGTATCGTCGCCATCGTCAGAGCGAGAGCAATAATTCTAGCCCTAGACCTCCTCCGTAACTCCAACCTGGTAACCTTTAATTTTTTTTTTAAAGCGTTGCCTATGGAGATTTTAAGGTACCGTAGTTTGTCTCCATTCCATGAGTGTGCTCAATTTCAAAGCATGACATGTTAGGTATCTATTTACTCTATTTACTCGGCATAACATCATCTTTCACATTATACAAAAAAATTGGTCTAACTTTACTGTTTAGTTTATTTTCATGAAAGTGTCTTTTTTCCCAAAAATTGCGTTTGAAAGACCGCTAGGCAAATACAGTGTGACATAAAATATTGCAATGATGGCCATTTTATTCTCTAGATTCTCTGCTAATATATATATATATATATATATATATAAAATGCTTGGGGGTTCAAAGTAATTTTCTAGCAAAAAATACGGATTTTAACTTGTAAGCAACAAATGTCAGAAATAGGCTTATGCCGTGTACACACGACCGGACTTTTCGACCAGACTGGTACGACGGAACGAATCCGTCGGACAATCCGACCGTGTGTGAGCTGACTTTTTCGGTTGAAAATCAGACGGACTTTAGATTTGAAACATGTTTCAAATTTTTCCGACGGATTTGAGTCCGGTCGAAAAATCCGGTCGTCTGTATGCTAGTCCGACGGACGAAAACTGACGCTAGGGCAGCTATTGGCTACTGGCTATGAACTTCCTTATTTTAGTCCGGTGTACGTCATCACGTACAAATCCATCGGACTTTGGTGTGATCGTGTGTAGGCAAGTCTGTTAGTTCTAAAGTCAGTCGAAAGTCCGTCGGAAAGACCATCGGACCTTCGATGCCGAAAAGTCCGCCCGTGTGTACACGGCATTAGGTATGAAAGTGTTAAATACAGTATCTCACAAAAGTCAGTACACCCCTCACATTTTTTGTTAATGTTTTATTATATCTTTTCATGTGACAACACTGAAGAAATTACACTTTGCTACAATGTAAAGTAGTGATTGTACAGCTTGTATAAGGCCCCTTTCACATATGTGGACCGTTCAGGTCCACCTGTCAGTTTTTTAGGCGGACCTGAACAGACGCTCCATGCAGCCGCTAAATTCAGACGGATGGAAACCCCATTTTCCATCCGTCTGGTGGATCAGATGAAAACGGACAGGCGGTTTGTTTTCATCCGATCCCCTATAGAGGAGAGTGGGGTTCAGACAGGTCCATCCCTGCACAGTGAGCAGAGATGGACCTGTCATCCACCGGCTCAGCGGGGATCAACGGATCGATCCCTGCTGAGCAAGCGGAGTCCGTCAAAACGGACATGTATGTGTGAAAGGGACCTTACAGTGTAAATTTGCTTTCCCCTCAAAATAATTTAACACACCGCCATTAATGTCTAAACCGCTGGCAACAAAAGTGAGTACACCCCTAAGTGAAAATGTCCAAATTGGGCCCAATTAGCCATTTTTAATCCCCGGTGTCATGTGACCCATTAGTGTTACAAGGTCTCAGGTGTAAATGGGGAACAGGTGTGTTAAATTTGGTGTTATCGCTCTCACTCTCTCATACTGGTCACTGGAAGTTCAACATGGCACCTCATGGCAAAGAACTCTCTGAGGATCTGAAAAAAAGAATTGTTGCTCTACATAAAGATGACCTAGGCTATAAGAAGTTTGCCAAGACCCTGAAACTGAGCTGCAGCACTGTGGCCAAGACCATACAGCGGTTTAACAGGACAGGTTCCACTCAGAACAGACCTCGCCATGGTCCACCAAAGAAGTTGAGTGCATGTGCTCAGTGTCATATCCAGAGGCTGTCTTTGGGAAATAGACGTATGAGTGCTGCCAGCATTGCTGCAGAGGTTGAAGGGGTGGGGGGGGTCAGCCTGTCAGTGCTCAGACCATACGCCGCACACTGCATCAAATTGGTCTGCATGGCTGTCATCCTAGAAGGAAGCCTCTTCTAAAGATGATGCACAAGAAAGCCCTCAAACAGTTTGCTGAAGACAAGCAGACTAAGGACATGGATTACTGAAACCATGTCCTGTGGTCTGATGAGACCAAGATAAACTTATTTGGTTCAGATGGTGTCAAGCGTGTGTGGTGGCAACCAGGTGAGGAGTACAAAGACAAGTGTGTCTTGCCTACAGTCAAGCATGGTGGTGGGAGTGTCATGGTCTGGAGCTGCATGAGTGCTGTCAGCAATGGGGAGCTACAGTGCATTGAGGGAACCATGAATGGCAACATGTACTGTGACATACTGAAGCAGAGCATGATCCCCTCCCTTCAGAGACTGGGCCACAGGGCAGTATTCCAACATGATAACTACCCCAAACACACCTCCAAGACGACCACAGCATTGCTAAAGAAGCTGAGGGTAAAGGTGATGGACTGGTCAATCATGGCTCCAGACCTAAACCCTATTGAGCATCTGTGGGGCATCCTCAAATGGAAGGTGGAGGAGCGCAAGGTCTCTAACATCCACCAGCTCTGTGATATCATCATGGAGTAGAAGAGGACTCCAGTGGCAACCTGTGAAGTTCTGGTGAACTCCATGCCCAAGAGGGTTAAGAGAGTTAAAGGCAGTGCTGGAAAATAATGGCGGCCACAAAAAATATTGACACTTTGGGCCCAATTTGGACATTTTCACTTAGGGGTGTACTCACTTTTGTTGCCAGCGGTTTAGACATTAATGGCTGTGTGTTGAGTTATTTTGAGTGGAAAAACAAATTTACACTGTTATACAAGCTGTACACTCACTACTTTACATTGTAGCAAATTTTCATTTCTTCAGTGTTGTCAATTGAAAAGATATAATAAAATTTTAACAAAAATGTGAGGGGTGTACTCACTTTTGTGAGATACTTTATATAATATTATAATCTACAGTGGTGCTTTACACAGCACAGATACACTAAGTTAAAATATTAAATGCGAATGGACGTATTTCTAAACAGGTTATCTTTTTTGTGTTTCTGGAAATGTATCTTATGAGATAGTGGAGGAGGAAGCAGTGCTGGATTAGTAATCTGTATATAAGGTGACAGCAGTGCTGGATCAGTAATCTGTATATAGGGTAACAGTATGTGTCTTGTCAGATAGTGGAGGAGGAAGCCATGCTGGAACAGTGATCTGTATATAAGGTCAGGTGACGGTGTTGTCAGATAGTGGAGGAGGAAGCCATGCTGGAACCGTAATCTGTATATAAGTTCAGGTGACCGTGTTATCAGATAGTGGAGGAGGAAGCCATGCTGGAACAGTAATCTGTATATAAGGTCAGGTGACGGTGTTGTCAGATAGTGGAGGAGGAAGCCATGCTGGAACCGTAATCTGTATATAAGGTCAGGTGACGGTGTTGTCAGATAGTGGAGGAGGAAGCCATGCTGGAACCGTAATCTGTATATAAATTCAGGTGATGGTGTTGTCAGATAGTGGAGGAGGAAGCCATGCTGGAACAGTGATCTGTATATAAGGTCAGGTGACGGTGTTGTCAGATAGTGGAGGAGGAAGCCATGCTGGAACAGTAATCTGTATATAAGGTCAGGTGACGGTGCTGTCAGATAGTGGAGGAGGAAGCCATGCTGGAACCGTAATCTGTATATAAGGTCAGGTGACGGTGTTGTCAGATAGTGGAGGAGGAAGCCATGCTGGAACAGTAATCTGTATATAAGGTCAGGTGACGGTGCTGTCAGATAGTGGAGGAGGAAGCCATGCTGGAACCGTAATCTGTATATAAATTCAGGTGATGGTGTTGTCAGATAGTGGAGGAGGAAGCCATGCTGGAACAGTAATCTGTATATAAATTCAGGTGATGGTGTTGTCAGATAGTGGAGGAGGAAGCCATGCTGGAACAGTAATCTGTATATAAGGTCAGGTGACGGTGCTGTCAGATAGTGGAGGAGGAAGCCATGCTGGAACCGTAATCTGTATATAAGTTCAGGTGACCGTGTTGTCAGATAGTGGAGGAGGAAGCCATGCTGGAACAGTGATCTGTATATAAGGTCAGGTGACAGTGTTGTCAGATAGTGGAGGAGGAAGCCATGCTGGAACCGTAATCTGTATATAAGGTCAGGTGACGGTGTTGTCAGATAGTGGAGGAGGAAGCCATGCTGGAACAGTGATCTGTATATAAGGTCAGATGACGGTGTTGTCAGATAGTGGAGGAGGAAGCCATGCTGGAACAGTGATCTGTATGTAAGGTGAAGGCAGTGCTGGATCAGTAAGCTGCATTTACAGTGGAAGTGTCGTGCTGTCATATAGTTGAGAAGGAAGCAGTGTTGGACTATAGAGCACATTTTATAATGGTTCATGTGCTTCTCTGCAGATGTGACATTTCTGGATGTTTGAAGGTTTCCAGGTTTGGAATAGTACGGTCCTGGGAGGGGAATTCTCTATTTGCTATGACTGTCTCATGCATAGCCAGCTCTTGGCACACCTCTTGCAGAACATAGCCTGAGAAGATGGATCTTGGATATCACCTGTTTCTTTAAAGAGCAACCCATTCAGAATATTGCCTCCGCTTCTGAAAGTGGGCGGGGAGATGGTATGCAAATGAGGGGATCCCCAACTTCATCCATTCAAAGCTCTTTCTTGGGAGCAAAGCCCCACCCCCTCCAATTAAGCTCTTCCTGTCCAATGCTAAGAAGGTGTGGCCAAAAGTCTAGAAGTGCTAGAACCATGAAGTCAGCGTTTGATTTTTTTTTAAATTCTTTTTTTAGTGGTCGTTTTCCCAAAAAATAAAAATAAAGGAACTATCCTCCGTAGTGTTCTTTATTTTCGTTTCTTTTTTTTTTTTTTTTTCATTTAGGAAATATTCATTATTTTAAAGTTCTATATCCGGCTAGCTGTCATTTCCATGATATAACTGTGCTGTTCTGTCTAATTACACGGGGGGCTGCGCTTCTCCCGGGCCGGCACTGTTCAGTCCGCAATAACGGGTTTAGGAAATCTATGCTTAGACTGTAATTAAATCCAAAATATGCACGGGGTCAGACGTGCCACACACAATTACAGTACTTCCACCAAAATTACTTTTTAAGAGAAATTGGCAGAGGGAATGTTTAAATATAAGCTAACGAGCCCAAGCCAGATTCATCTCCATTTTTGTAGCCGCAGCCTTTTTAAAAGGGAAATTCTTTTCTTTCCTGCATGATGTATATGTCAGAGCGAGCAGCTTGAAGCCTAATTGCAGCCAATTTAATTTTTCTACACAGAGTAGTAAAGGGAGAAAACCTCTGTCGGGTCTTATTGCTGCCTGCGTCCTCACTGGAGGATATTTCTCCCCACTTCCTGTCTCAGTGAGCCTGACAGGAAGTGATGGGAAATGTAACTAGCATGCCGCCAGCAATAAAAGCTTTAGGAGTCGATTGGGGAAAGCACAAGACCGGGTGTGTAGAGTCTTCAATAAATTTTCGTTAAAAAGTTGTGGTATAAAGCCGACACACTTCAGGGACTCCTTTCTCTGGGCTGGAGAAGGCAGCATAAAGGAATTTAAAAAGTCGCTGCACATACACAAGTGTGCATAGTCTGGTCTTGCAGAAGGTGAGGATTGATTTTAAATTGAATACTGTAAAAATAGCCACAAATCACAACATTCATCAAAATTAGCAGGATTAGGTTTATACTACAGTTGGCAATAAGATAGTTAAAGTAGGGGTATTAGATAGATAATGTAGGGGTATTAGTTACATACAGTAGTTGGTAAGGTTGAAAAAAGACACAAGTCCAACCTGTGTGTGTGTTTTTATGTTATTATTACATTGTATATCCCTGTATGTTGTGGTCGTTTAGGTGCCCATCCAATCGGTTTTTGAAATGATCGGTTCTTCCCGCTGAAACCTACGCTTGTGAAAGGGAATTCCACATCCTTCCCCCTCTTACACTAAAGAACTCTTTAAGGTTAAACCACTCCTCTTCTAATTTTATTGAATGGCCGCGTGTCTTATTAAATTCCCTTGCCCAGAAAAGTTTTCTCCCTATTGTGGGGTCACCAGTACAGTATTTGTACATTGAAATTATATCCCCTCTTAAGCGTCTCTTCTCCAGAGAGAATAGGTTAAATACTTGCAGTCAGCTGAGATCCTCCAGACCCTTTATTAGCTTTGTTGCCCTTCTCTGGACCCTCTCCAGTTCCAGCACATCCTTCCTGAGGACTGGTGCCCAGAACTGGACAGCATACTCCAGATGAGATAAGACCAGAGTCTTGTAGAGCGGGAAAATTATCGTTTTATCTCTGGAGTTGATCCCCTTTTTAATGCATGCCAATATTCTGTTTGCTTTGCTTGCAGCAGCTTGGCATTGCATGCCATTGCTGAGCCCTATTACTAAAATCTTGTATATAGTCCCTTAACATCCCCTCCAAGAGCTTGCAAACTATTGATGTTAGGCTAACTGGCCTGTAGTTCCCAGGGTTGTATCTTGGCTCTTTTTTTAAATATTGGTGCTACATTGGCTTTTCTCCAATCAGCTGGTAACATTTCGGTCAGTAAACTGTCCATAAAAATTAGGAACAATGGTCTTGCTATCACCTGACTGAGTTCCTTAAGGACCCTTGGGTGCAAGCCTTCTGGTCCCGGTGACTTATTAATGTTAGGTTTTTCAAGTCTACTTTTAATGTTATCCTATGTTAGGGTTATGAGGGTGCTTCCTGCGATGTGTTATGAAGATAAACTTTGCAGACTTGGTTTTGGAATCCCCCCGTTTCCCTTGTGAAGACTGAGGAGAAGAATAAATTCAGAACCTTCGCCATCTCTCCATCTTTTGTAACCAGATTCCCTTCATCATCCTTTATGGGACCAATATGTTCTGACCTCCCTTTCTTACTATTTATATACTTAACCAGGATGTTAAGTGTTATCATAATGGGAGATTTAAATTATCCAGACATAGACTGGACGGAGGGAACCACGCATTCGTCTAAGGCTCGCCAGTTCCTAAATGTCTTGCAGGACAATTTCACGGGTCAGATGGTAGACACACCAACTAGAAACAAGGCGTTACTAGATCTACTGATTACCAAAAATACAGACCTGATCACAGATGTGGAAATACGGGGGCAATTTAGGTAACAGCGATCACAGGTCAATTGGCTTCAGTATAAATCACACAGGAAATAGTAAGAGGAAACATAAGGGGAATATAAAGACACTGAATTTCAAAAGAGCCAACTTCCCTAAACTACGAACCTTGCTAGAAGATATAAATTGGGATAAAATCTTAGGAACAAATAACACGGAGGAGAGATTGGTTTGCTTTAAGAGCATATTAAATAAGGGCATTAGCCAGTGCATCCCATTGGGAAATAATTTTAAAAGAACGAACAAAAGTCCTGGATGGCTTAACTCCAATGTAAAAATGCATATAAAAGAAAAGGAGAAGGCCTTCAAAAAATACAAGGCTGAGGGATCATTATCAGCATTCAGACTTTACAAAGAATGCAACAAGATATGTAAGGGTGCAATTAGGGCAGCTAAGACACGAAAGACACATAGCGGAGGAAATTCTTTAAGTATATAAACAGTAAAAAGGGAGGACACACCATATTGTCCCCATAAATAATGAGGAGGGACATCTGGTTACAAAGGATGGGGGGTGGCTAAGGTATTGAATTTATTCTTCTTCACAGTCTTCACGAGGGAATCGGGGGCTTCAGTAACCAAAACTGCAGTGTTTGTCCTCATGACACAACACAGGAAGCACCCTCATGGCTAACAGAGGACAGAATTAGAAATAGACTTGGGAAACTTAACATTAATAAATCACCGGGACCAGATGGCTTGTACCCGAGGGTACTTGGGGAACTTAGTCAAGTAATTGCCAGACCATTGTTCCTAATTTTTACTGACTGGAATAGTACCAGCTGATTGGAGAAAAGCCAATGTAACACCAATATTTAGAAAGGGCCAAAATACATCCCTGGGAATTACAGACCAGTTAGCCTAACATCAATAGTATACAAGCTCTTGGGACTGATAAGGGACTATATATACGATTTTAGTAATGAAAATGGTATCCTTAGCAGTAATCAGCATGGATTCATGAAGAATCGTTCTTGCCAAACCAATCTATTAACCTTCTATGAGGAGGTGAGCTGCCATCTAGATAAAGGGAGGCCGGTAGGTGGGAGGTGGTGTATCTGGATTTTGCAAAAGTATCATAAACGTTTACTGTACAAAGTAAGGTCCGTTGGCATGGACCATAGGGTGAGTACATGGATTGAAAACTGGCTACAAGGGCGAGTTCAGAGGGTGGTGACAAATGGGGAATAATAATAATAATTAAATAATGTTTAATTTGTTCATAAACGACCTGGAGGATGGGGTAAACAGTTCAATCTCTGTATTTGCAGACAACACTAAGCTAAGCAGGACAATAACTTCTCCGCAGGATGTGGAAACTGGAAACCTTGCAAGAAGATCTGAACAAATTAATGGGGTGGGCAACTACATGGCAAATGAAGTTTAATGTGGAAAAATGTAAAATAATGCATTTGGGTGGCAAAAATATGAATGCAATCTACTCATTAGGAGGTGAACCTCTGGGGGAGTCTTGGATGGAAAAGGTCCAAGTTGCTGCTAACAAAGCAAACAGAATATTGGCATGCATTAAAAATGGGATTAACTCCAGGGATAAAGCGATAATTCTCCCACTCTGCAAGACTTTGGTCCGGGCTCACCTGAAGTATGCTGTCCAGTTCTGGGCACCAGTCCTCAGGAAGGATGTACTGGAAATGGAGCGAGTACAAAGAAGGGCAACAACCTTAATAAAGGGTCTGGAGGATCTTAGTTATGAAGAAAGGTTACGACCACTGAACTTATTCTCTCTGGAGAAGAGACGCTTGAGAGGGGATATGATTTCAATTTACAAATACTAAATACCAAACTGGTGACCCCACAATAGGGATAAAACTTTTTTGCGGAAGGGAGTTTGATAAGACACGTAGCCACTCATTAAAATTAGAAGAAAAGACGTTTAACCTTAAACTGCGTGGAGGGTTCTTTACTGTAATGCCCCGTACACACGGTGAGTTTTTCCTATAGAAAATGTTCGATGGGAGCTTGTTGTCAGAAATTCCGACCGTGTGTAGGCTCAATCGGACATTTTCCTTTGGACGTTCCGTCACACAAAATTTGAGATCTGATCTCAAATTTTCAGACAACAAAATCTGTTGTCGTAAATTCTGATCGTGTGTACACAATTCCGTCGCACAAAGTTCCACGCATGCTCGGAATCAAGCAGAAGAGCCGCACTGGCTATTGAACTTCTTTTTTGACGGCTCGTTTTACATGTTGTACGTCACCGCGTTCTTGACGTTCGGAATTTCCGACAAGATTTGTGTGACCGTGTGTATGCAAGACAAGTTTGAGCCAACATCCGTCGGAAAAAATCCATGGATTTTGTTGTCGGAATGTCCGATCGTGTGTACGCGGCATAAGCGTGGCAAGGATGTGGAATTCCCTTCCACAGGCGGTGGTCTCAGCGGGGGGGCATCGATAGTTTCAAAAAACTACTAGATAAGCAGCTTAACGACCCCAACATACAGGGATATACAATGTAATACTGAGATATAATCACACACATGAATGCGAGGTTCCTTCACCAATACAATACTGTCCTCTGCCCCCTTCATATCCCCCCCCACAGTACTGTCCTCTGCCCCCTTCACATCCCTCCCACACAGTATTGTCCTCTGCCCCCCCCACAACCCTCCCCCACAGTACTGTCCTCTGCCCCCTTCACATCCCTCCCACACAGTATTGTCCTCTGCCCCCTTCACATCCCTCCCCCACAGTACTGTCCTCTGCCCCCTTCACATCCCCCCCCCACAGTACTGTCCTCTGCCCCCTTCAGATCCCTCCCCTACAGTACTGTCCTCTGCCCCCTTCACATCTCTTCCCCACAGTACTGTCCTCTGCCCACTTCACATCTCTTCCCCACAGTACTGTCCTCTGCCCCCTTCACATCTCTTCCCCACAGTACTGTCCTCTGCCCCCTTCACATCTCTTCCCCACAGTACTGTCCTCTGCCCCCTTCACATCTCTTCCCCACAGTACTGTCCTCTGCCCCCTTCACATCTCTTCCCCACAGCACTGTCCTCTGCCCCCTTCACATCTCTTCCCCACAGTACTGTCCTCTGCCCCCTTCACATCCCCCCCCCACAGTACTGTCCTCTGCCCCCTTCAGATCCCTCCCCTACAGTACTGTCCTCTGCCCCCTTCACATCTCTTCCCCACAGTACTGTCCTCTGCCCCCTTCACATCTCTTCCCCACAGTACTGTCCTCTGCCCCCTTCACATCTCTTCCCCACAGTACTGTCCTCTGCCTTCTTCACATCCCTCCCCCACAGTACTGTTCACCGCCCACAGGTAGAGACAGGTCTACTTGTGGGCGGATTCAAAAGCCGCTATTGGACTGAAGAGTGGCCATGGATCTGAAAAATGCTATTAATCAAAGTAAAGTGGAGCTGTAGCGGTGGAGCACTATCAATTCAGTTCAACTTGCCTAGATATGTCTTTTGGGGTGTTCATCAAAAGATTGGTTAGCTCCCTTAAGCAAGAGAGCATTGTTGCAGAGGGTTCAATTGGGCTTTAACTGCAACAGAGAAAGGTCAGTTTTTTTTTTTTACCTGCCAGGCAGGGTTGTGTAGCAAAACTGTGAACTGTATGGACAGAAATACAGATTCCTTTGTTAAGTAATACAGCTCCCACATACTGTATGTATAGCCGATTGATCCCTTAAAAACCACCATCATTTTGCCCTCCCCATTGACTCCAAATCTCGACAAAATGGTAAAATTTTACAGAAATCTCCCAATTTTTTTGCAGACATTATAGACTTTATGTGAAAACTCTCAGTTTTGTTCACATCTAGTCATACTCATTCTAAAAGCAGGGGGTTTATGTTGCATACCTTTTTTTCCTATCCAAGTAGTGCTTTGTGGGGTTCTTTAAAACATCAGAGATTATAGGCCACCAGCTTTAGCCAAGTCGATACATGGAATATCAGCGAGCAATTATCAACACAAAAGGTTTAAATTGCGTGACTCCATTATGGAGCCGGAACGGCAGGCCGAAGCATTACGGGGGCCCCGCAGAGAATCAGGCATGTCATTATTACCCCTTTCCAAGGTAACGGCCACAGTCCCAGGAATGCAATCAACAGCTGTTCATTTCAACCTTTCCTTCCCTCTGTTGGCAGCTCTTTCATACAGCAGGAATTCAGGTGACACCGCTTGGTGCAGCACTGCCTGAACGTCGATTTTTAACCCCATGTTCATTGCTGTGAAGTTCTCTATTGAATGATTGGGTGTTCATATACATTTACTTTATACGGTAATTTTGCAGTTACTTTAGGGCTTATTCACTGTGTTTGTCAGAAGTATTTTTTGTGTGCAATTAATAGCAGGTCACGTCTTGCTTTTTATTTTTCAAAGCTCAATTCTGGGCTAAACTTTACATTTTCTCTTTCGATCATTGGAGTACACAACTCAGCTTTAGATAATCAACAATTGAGTATATTGCCACCTGCATAGAAGTTGGACACTAGGTGTACTAAAAGACAAAAGACAGTCCAGGGGCAGCCCCTGCTAGTGGCCGACACCCCCTCCACAGCTGTGGATACAGGATTCAAGTCCCTTAGGCCCTCTACCTCTGCTTGCCCTAGCAGTCCAAGTCTGCAGAGAAGCCCACCTACTCCATCACATTATGTGTTGCCCCCTGACAAGCTTAAGGTGGGGAGATGCATTTGTGTACTATCGACTATTGTATACTCATTGTACAAAATGGAATTTCAGACGCTCCCTCTGCAAAGATTTTTCACCTCTAACCTATGCCTGACTACGCGTCTGACCATTAAGGGACTCCTTGCTCAGGGGATGATGATCCCTGTACCTACCACAGAAGGATTTCAGGGGCTTTACTTAAACCTCTTTACTGTGTCCAAGAAGAGTCAAATTTGTTCAGTTCTGGATTTCAAAGCATTGAACATTTATGTCAAAATCTGAAAGTTCAAGATGGAGTTGATTGAGTCAGTAGTGGTATTGCTTCATTAAGGGGGCTTTCTGGTATCCATAAACATCAAGGATGCATGCCTTCATATATAACCAAATTCTAGAAGCATTTTGCGGTAGCGGTGAAGCACTATCAATTCGCAACTTGCCTAGCTACATCTCCTGAGGTGTTAGCTGCCTTGAGCTAGAGAGGGATACTGATCATGGGATACCTGGATGATGATCTTTCGTGGGTGGAGTCTGGCTCGGGTGTCCAATCTATCCATCACCATTCAGATTCTGCAGGAATTCGGGTGGATTTTGAACCTACAGAAATCCTCACAGTTTCTGTCACTTTGCCTGGAATACTTGGGGCTAGTCTTGGATACCAGCCAGGTCAAGGTGTTTCTCCCATCAGAAAAATGAAGGGAGCTGCAGGTTCAGGTGTGCCTACTGCGTGCCTTCAAGTGGTTGGTCATTTGCTGATGCATGCAGGTTTTGGGCCTCATGATATCTTTCAAGCCCATTCCTTATACGCAGCAGGTTCAAAGATATTGCAGCACAAGCTTCTGTTGCAGTGGAGCAGATCTCCTCTTTTTCTGGACAGAAATATTAAAGTAACTGCCAAAGCCTTCTTGGGTTGGTTGCTCCATTCTCCCCTGCTATCAGCTGGGAAGTAATTTCTACTCCTGAGCTGTAAAACTGTAAAGACGAGCACCAGCCTACACTGCTGTGGAGGAGTTCTGGGTCTCCAGTCCACTCAGGGGTCTTGGAGCCTAGAGGAGGCCTTGCTTTCCATCAATGTGCTGGAACTTCAAGCGATCAAGTGAATTCAGCTTCTCTGCGCTGAAAGAGTCCAACATCCTAAACTGGGAAGAAAGTCATGTGTCAGTTCTGTACATAGTATACATACCTCGGGTACAAAACTGACAGGTGAATTATATCTGTAATAACCACAGATCGCCACATAACCTCAAAATGGCCATGGTATAAGGTCATGGGCTCGGCTCCTCCCTCCTATACAAGTTACGCCTTGTGATTGGGCCTTCTCAGTAGGCGGGAAGCCGACACACAGACACCAAGCCCTTAAATAGCCTCTTCCCTTATCACCATGGGAAAAACCACAATATTACAGCACCTGTAAGTGACCTTATTGGCTTAGTAATGGACTCTAAGGGAGGTCAAAATACCGGTCAATCCCCATTACTTTGTTTTTTTCTTTATGCATACTTTTTGCAAGGTGTCTTTAGTTCAGTCATGTGACATTACAGGTCCTTGTGTTGCTTTAGCTCACAAACTACTAAAACAGTAGAGATCCACCTCCATGCTTCACAGTAGGGATGGTATGCTTCCCTTTGTAGGACTTGTAGACTCCTTTTCAAACAGCATTTTTGACTGACCATAAAGTTAGCACCCCCCCGCATCCCGGGTCAGTCAGTCAGTATGTCAGGGCCCCGTGCTTACCCCATCTCACGGGCATCGCTCCAGGCGGTGTCGGCTTCTTTCTGGGCTGTTCTCAATGTCTGCTTCCTCGCTTCCCCTGTGTCTCCTCCCTCATTCTCCTGGCGGCCAATCCAATCGGATCTCCTTTTGGCCAATTGAGTAACGGGTCTCACAACCCGCTTCCTGATTGGCCGGGAGTAGAATCAGCGTTACAATAGCGAATATTCATTCTCTATTGTCACACAACTGGCATAGGGGGGGTGGGGGGGATGCCCGTGCGCCCCTAATAGACGGCCCACTACTGGTATGAGCACATCTGTATTGCAAATTCCCATTTAGCAGATATGGGGTGAGGAGGATGCATCATTCAAGTACCTCTTTTCTCTGGAGGTTCCCGTCCTTACATCTCTTGTTATCCACCAAAGCCAATTAAGAGGTTTTAGTGTTAATCCCCCCCTCCCTAGCATTACAAAAGCCTTGTCGCCATAATCCTATTACCAGGGAACGTAGAAAAAGGCGTTTAGCACAGGTGTGCCTCTTGAAGGAGCGCAACAAAAGCTCGACTGATTATTTTCTCCCCTCTTGTTTTGTACATTTGACACTTACTACATTAGACACAGCGTTTTCCGGAGAAAATCAACAATTGATTGGAAACGCCACCTTCCAAAATCCATTCCAGCACTCTGCATCTGTTCATCTGGCGCTGCCAAGCGGCACTGCGTGCCAGCATATAAACACCTTTCTTTAAGTTTTCTTCTCTTTTGTTGCAATTAAGCTGTAATTATTTTTTTTTATGCATAAACTTATGAAATTGCCGACATTAACATCTCAATGGTGCTTTGTGCATCTCGAACTTTAATATGCTTCTGTCATTTAACCGGTTCCACGGCTGCACTGTGCTTTTTTTTTTTTCCCCCTTTATGCGCACTGCGTACAATGCTCGTCTCTATTCATCATCCCTGACGGCCTGAAAAACAAATTGCAGGATTCAAAATTTCTAATTTATGTTCCTCAATTGAGTGCCGTCATTTCTGCAAATCTGTCCCACAGTGGGATCTGCGAGAAATTAAAACTTCTTCCTTGATGGCGGTGTTTACGCATCTAAGTTTTAACAGTTTTTGTTTAAAGTGACAAACGGTTGGCACTTCCATAAATTGTCATGCATAGCGCTGTTAGTATTGAAAGGAGCCTGTCAAGTGAGAAGCGCGCTGTTGTTTTTGAAGGTGCGAGCTGCTTTAGTACTTGGTGCATCAATGACTTGGAACAAGTATGTAACTAAAGAAGGATCAGGACATTAGTTTTACACTTGCTTGTTCTGGGTCATTTCGTCACCAATTCATGACGGGACGATGAGGATGAAAACTTGTCTCTTCCAAAACACACTGTATGGTTCAACGTTTCTGGAGATCTGACCATCACAACCCTTCCGCTTGCTGGGCATCCCATTTCAAAACCATGGGCAATGGTATGACATTTCCTTCACCCCTTGTGGCTATAACAGCCTCAACTCTTCTGGAAGGTATTCCATAAGATTTTGGAGTTTGGAGAATGTTGTGCCCACTCAGCCAAAATAACATTTGTGAGGTCAGGTACTGATATTAGATGAGAAGACCCGTGTAAGCAGGTACATACTAATATGGGAGTATTGTTGTAGCTAGTTTGAGACTACCCAGGTGGGGAGAGGGTTAAGTGGGGATCTGCCAGTTTTCCCTACTCTTCACTTTTCCCTACGATAACACAGTGCAATATAAACATGAGTCCACCCTAAAACAAATTACATAAAAATGCTCCTAAAAATTGGAAAAAAAAATGTTACTTACCAGAAATGGCTGTTGCTAGGCAGATCGTCCTAATCTGCCACTTCCTACTCCGCGGTGATCTTCATTCTTCTCCTCCTCGCGTTGTCTTCTGGGGAATTGGGCGCGCTGTGTTCTGGGAACTGTGTGTGTCCCAGAACACAGCCGGCCATTCACAAAGCGTCGTGCGACTCGCGCTTGTGCAGTAGGAAACGGGCAGTGAAGACGGAAGGCTCCACCGCCTGTTTCCCTTAGTTCAAATGGCGACCCTACTGGACTACCAGGGATGCCACTAGGACCACCAGGGAAGGGGCAACGTGGATGGCCAGGTATGTACCCCATGGCCATCCACATGTGCCCAATCTGTGCCAATCAGTGCCCACAAATGGGCACTGATTGGCACTATTATGTCAATGATCTGCCCAGCAATGCCCAGATCTGCCCAGCAATGCTTTATCAGTGCCACCTGTCATTGCCCATCTGTGCCACCTGTCATTGCCCATCGGTGCCACCTGTCAGTGCCCATCTGTGCCCATCAGTGCCCACCTATCAGTGCCACACATCAGTGCCACACATAAGTACCCATCAGTGCCACCCATATATACCAATCAATGCCACCTACGAGTGCCCATCAGTGCCGCCTATGTGTGCCCATCGGTGCCACCTATGAGTGCCCATCAGTGCCGCATACCAGTGCCACCTATTAGTGCCCATCAGTGCCACCTATCAGTGCCCATCAGTGCCGCCTATCAGTGCCCATCATCAGTGCCCGTTAGTGCCACCTCATCAGTGCCACCTCATTGGTGCCACCTCATCGGTGCCCATCAGTGCCGCCGTATTAGTGCCCATCAGTGCAGCCATATCAGTGCCCATTATTGAAGGAGAAAGCGTACTTATTTACAAAAAAATTTAACAGAAACAAATTTTTCGAAATTTTCTGTCTTTTTTTATTTGTTGCGCAAAAAATAAAAACCGCAGAGGTGATCAAATACCACCAAAAGAAAGCTGTATTTGTGGGAACAAAATGATAAAAAATTTGTTTGGGTACAGTGTAGCATGATCGCGCAATTGTCATTCAAATTGCAACAGCGCTGAAAGGTGAAAATTGGGCTGGGCGGGAAGGTGTCTAAGAGCCTGGTATTGAAGTGGTTAGGTAGTTATTGATTGCCCTCAGCCGAGAACAGCATAGCAGTGTAAGTACACCCTATAATATGTCTAAGCTATACACATATAAATGAAAGTGGGCCCCATTCTCATCCGAGAATGCCACCCCTTCCACAGCTATCCTAAAAAACTTTCTTAACATTTCCTATAGATAAACACATAATGTGAAATGAAGGCTCACTCAGGCTGGCACTTCTCACACCTTATAGTGGCCAATATGCGGCACTGGACAGTATTCAACGTATACAGTGAAAACTTTTACCCTCTTTCTTATCACAGCCTATTCTATCTGGCTAACTGAATCTTCAGAGTCCATGAATATTTCCACTCAGGTGAAACACATTTCCCAGCAGTTTCCCTTCTTCTTAGGGATAACTCCAGGGACAGGTGACACAGCTGCGATTAGGCAACAAGCAGCCAGGCCATGGTGCAAGAGACCGCACTTCTGAACATAGGTCCCCTTGCAATGGCAGTCACATGAACGTCACATCACAGGTCACTTTTTAGAGGGAGTCACTCTGGCAATTTCGCAGCACTAGCCAGCGCGACTCAAGTGGGCACTCCCTGTATCTGCCGGCAGCATTCAGTCCAGCACAGTCTCAGCAGTACAGCCAGCAGGAATGTTCTTCACTAGCAACAACTTCTGTACAAAAGTGAAGTGTCTTTTTTTTCTGTATAGCGTCTTAACTTCACAAAGCACACATTTGTAATTCAAAGGTATTGATGAAACACAACTCAGTATCATCTACCAGGAATATCTGGGATCTGGCAACTTCAAATCCTCTTCATTGGTTTTCACTGTGGTAATGTAGTGTCGAATATCCTTCTTGTTAGGTCCGCGGATGATCATACTGTCTAAGTTGATTTTATGGCCGCAGCCCCAGGTGTGCAGCACTGAAATGTACCTTTCGGCTATCTTGGGCGACAGTTTTGGAAATTCCACCAGCAAAGGGATCCAAAGGAAACTTCGCACAGATTCATCTATCCATTGTGTTTCCTTGTCTTGAATCTCTTCCTCTAGGTGAGCTAATACAAGTATCCATACAGGTATCCATATGATACAGGTATCCATATTCTTCAGCCACTTTTTTTTTAATTATGCGCTGTACCTTAGACAGCCTGGGCAGTGTTTTAGGGTCTCCATACCCGGGTAGAACCCATGTGTCTGCTGCACGCTGAACCGGGTATCCTGCTACAGCATCAGGTTTACAATCAGACTTGGTCACATCTATTGGTTTGGTAGGGGTGACTTTAGGGACCTAACATTCCCAGTGATCCTCCTCAAAAGATTTAGTGACACACACACAGTTGATGCAGTGTTTGTAGACAGTTCAATCCTTACACTTGCCTTAAGCCCCAGAGGAACCTCATCCTCTTCCAAATCACACACCTCTTCCTCTTCACTTTCACTCCACTTTCCAGTCCTAGACAAAGTGTCCAAAAACAGTTCAGATAACCCATCAGAGGGGATGTCTGAATTGGATATTGTGGAGCACTCTCCAGCCAGGAGATAGTTGCGCATGGAGCTGGCTTTAATTGGCACAACCATATTATCTCCCTTAATGCCCACAGGTATCACCTGCCCCACTGGCACACCACTTTCACACTTTGCAGGCTTACCCGACTCCGGCACCTTTTTCCCCAGTAGCTCCGACATCAGAGAGAGCAGATTACCCCGAACACGGCCTCGAGGGGCGATCGGAGCGCTGGGTCCTGAAGCAGCAGCTGAGACAGGAGGAGCAGCTTCTCGCAAAACTTGGGTGATGGCAGGCGGACTCTTAAAATCACTCCCAGCGGGGTTGGTGACACTCTTGTTCCAGTCTGCTTGCAGTATCCGCGGGGGTTGAACTGGTGAGACTACCTCGAACAGGGGTTCCCCGCAACACCCACAGATGAGCCAAGGCCTCAGATGTGTGGCCAAGCTGGAACACTTCCTGCAGATCAGTCCCAAGGCCTCATAGCCTCCAGCCCTGTACAGGGCAAGACCACCCTTAGGTGTATACCGCACTCCGGTGTCGGTCAGAATGCTTTTTGACTCGCTCAGACCAAAGCCAACACCCAGAGCATATATTTTCCAATCTACCATTGCACTTCCAAACTGCACCATCTTCTACAACCAACAACCAGGTACATGTGGCAGCACTTCCTTATCCTCCTCTGAAGAGCTGGGGACCCTCCCCCTGCCAACGGATTGGTGCAGATACTTTCTGGAAACTTTAGCGCCTTTCTCCTTCTGCAATGCGCCAAGTCTGTAATGGAGTCTGTTTTAACCCTAGCAGCACTAGCGGGAGGTGTCAAAAGACCAGGCTGATGCTCTCCAATGAGCAATGAGACTTGTTGGTAATTCCCCACGTTGTTAGAATGCATAATAAACACAGTCAATAAGAAGTAGAAATGTTACTTGCCACTTTCCCGCGGAGCCAGGCGAAATTCTTTACCGCCCCCTGCTGGTGGGAATACTGCTCTGGTGCTGGCTTCAGCTACTCACAATGGTCCCTGGTAGCAAGGTGGATGGTCCCTTAGTGGCGACAGCTTCCCCTCTACCTTCGACCACGACAGGTTCTCCGGACAGAAGATTTAAAGTGAGGTCCCTCGCGCTACTAAAATAAGTGAAAGAAATCAATCCAGGCTAATAATGTGAAATATATGAAACTGCTGCAAGATCTGAAGTGTACCCTAAACACAAAAAGGAGTATATAATAATGGTAGTGATCTGCGCAGATTTCTAACACATAAATAATATAATGAAATAATCCAAAATGTGTATATAAAATAAACACAATTGATAAACTCCAAAATAAAGTGTATATATATCAAAGAGTCCAAATCAAAGTGATTAATTAGTGACGATAAACATGAATGTCCATATCTGTGACAAATCTTCTAAATAAACATCTATGTTGTGAAAATATTGTTGATCTTCGTGACTGAACAGCCACGTAATGCTCACAGAGCTCTTACCTCCAAAATGTACTTTTTTATTTTTACACTGTCCTTTAAAAAAAAAAATTGGGGTCACATTTATTCCTATTACAAGGAATGTAAACATCCCTTGTAATAGAAAAAAAAAAAAAAACATGAAAGGACCTCTTTAATGTGAGATCTGTGGTCAAAAAGACCTCAGATCTCATATTTACACTTGAATGCAAATTGCATTATGCAATAAAATAAATAAATAAGTAAATGTATTTAAAAAAAAAAAAAAATCCTCTTTAAGACCATTGGGCGGAAGTGAGCCCGGGCAGACCTGACACACCCCCTGCGCATGCCTTTTCATGCAGCCATCGCTGGAGTGCATACAGACAGGAAGAGGCTGCAAGAGATGAGCACTGTTGAGATTCCACGACCTAAATCTCTATATATTATTATACAGGATTGATATAGCGCCAACAGCACTTTATGAAATAAGGGAAGACCATACAATTACAATACAGTTCAATACAGAATGCTTAGGAAGGCCCTGCTCATGGAGCCTATAATCTAAAGGGAGGGGGAGGAGGTACAAAATGTAATGGCTGCAAGGACTGATCTAATGGAGGTGGCTGAAGTACAGTTTTTAGGTGGAGGTGGGGTAGGCTTCCCTGAGTAAATGAGTTTCCAAGGATCGCCTGAAGGCAGACAGGGTAGGAGCTAACCAGACATACTGAGGTAGGGAGTTCCAGAGGATGGGAGATGTTCTGGAGAAATCCTGGAGGCGAGCATGGGAGGAGGTAACAAGGGAGCTACTAAATTAAAGTGATATTAAAGGCAATTTTTTTGTTTTTTTTAAAATACACTCGTCATGCTTACCTGCTCTGTGCACGGATTTTGCATAAAGCAGCACCGATCCTCCTTTTCTTAGGTCTCCCGCCGGCGCTCCTGGCCCCACCCTCCTGCCGAGTGCCCCCAGAGCAAAGAGCTTGCTGTGGGTGCACCTGAGCAGAACAGCTGCTCTACATGTCCATTCAGACACAGAGCCGTGGCTTGTCCCGCCCCCTTTCTCTTCTCATTAGCTCACTGGCTGTAATTGACAGCAGAGAGCCAGGCTGTCATGCACATCACTGGATCACGCTGTGGGGCTCAGGTAAGCATTAGGCTCGGGGGGGGGGGGGGATTGCTGTACACAGAAGGTTTTTTACCTTCATGCACAGAATGCATAAAGATAAAAAAAACCTTGAGCCTTTAGAACCACTTTAAAGCTAGCTGTAGGCCTACCTGGGCCCCATGCTGCCTACTTTTGGTTTAAGCTAAAAGAGCCCATAATTAGAGCCTGAGGCTCTAATTGGCTTCAAAACAGGGTGGGCTCAGGACGCAGAGCACTACACCCTGAGCCCACCCAGTTGTGTGACAATAGCAAATTAATATTCGCTATTGTCTTCCTGCTTCTCCTCTCGGCCAATCAGGAAGCGGGTCCTGAGACACGAATTGCCGAGAGGAGAAATTACCCTATTGGCCAGTACCGGGGGAGGACGTACGGGGAGATGTGGGAGATGGCCGCCGCTGCCCTCATCGAAGTGATCTCTCTGCATCGCCGCCAACACTTGAGAGGATGTACGGGAAGATCCGGGAGATGGCCGCCGCCGCCCTCATCGAAGTGATCTTTCTGCATCGCCGCCAACGCCAGAGAGGATGTACGGGGAGATCCGGGAGATGACCATCGCCACTGCCCTTATCGGAGTGATCTCTCAGCATTACCGCCAACGCCAGAGAGAATTTACAGGGAGATCTGGGAGATGGCTGCTGCCGTCCTCATCAAAGTGATCTCTCTGCATCGCCGACAATGCCAGAGAGGATGTACGGGGAGATCCGGGAGATGGCAGCCACCGCTGCCCTCATCGAAGTGATCTCTCTTCATCGCCGCCAACGCCAGAGAGGATGAACGGGGAGATTCAGGAGATGGGCGCCGCCGCCTTCATCGAAGTGATCTTTCTACATCGCCGCCAACGCCAGAGAGAGTGTACAGGGAGATCCGGGAAATGGCCGCCACTGCCCTTATCGAAGTGATCTCTCTGCAACGCCGCCAACACGAGAGAGGATGTACGGGAAGATCCGGGAGATGGCCGCCGCCGCCCTCATCGCAGTGATCTTTCTGCATCGCCGCCAACGCCAGAGAGGATGTATGGGGAGATCCGGGAGATGGCCATCGCCACTGCCCTTATCGGAGTGATCTCTCTGCATTGCCGCCAATGCCAGAGAGAATTTACAGGGAGATCTGGGAGATGGCCGCTGCCGTCCTCATCAAAGTGATCTCTCTGCATCGCCGACAATGCCAGAGAGGATGTACGGGGAGATTCGGGAGATGGGCGCTGCCGCCTTCATCGAAGTGATCTCTCTTCATCGCCGCCAACGCCAGAGAGAGTGTACAGGGAGATCCGGGAAATGGCCGCCACTGCCCTTATCGAAGTGATCTCTCTGCATCGCCGCCAACACCAGAGAGGATGTACGGGAAGATCCGGGAGATGGCCGCCGCCGCCCTCATCGAAGTGATCTCTCTGCATCGCCGCCAACGCCAGAGAGAGTGTACAGGGAGATCTGGGAAATGGCCGCCACTGCCCTTATCGGAGTGATCTCTCTGCATCGCCGCCAACACTAGAGAGGATGTACGGGAAGATCCGGGAGATGGCCGCTGCCGTCCTCATCGAAGCGATCTCTCTGCATCGCCGCCAACGCCAGAGAGAATTTACAGGGAGATCTGGGAGATGGCCGTCCTCGTAAGCTGAACCACATGTGTACCTACGAGGGTGGGGGGTGTCGGCGGGTGGTTTGTTTGGTGCCCCCCTGGCTAGACCACCAGCCGCCACTGGTCAAAAGTATTGCTTGGCAGCTTCCGTCTGAAAAGTCAATCAAAGCTTTTCATGTTTGCAGTGCCAGTGGTCCAGGAAAAAGCTGCTAAACCATCATGGCTGCCACTTCTGAGCCCTTTCCAAAAACCCTCTGCTGCTGTTCATGTGCCTGCTATGGAACAATAGCAGATATAACATGGCTGCCATACACCGCCACTCTCAGATCAAGAGAAGTTTGAAGGTTAGGAGGACTCATCTGCCTCACATTATATTGTTTTTCCCATTCACGATAGGAACATTTGGTGCAGTTATTTATGGCTGCGCATGCTGTGCCTGTACAGGACAATAATGTATGTCATCCAATCTGTCACTGCACCTGATCGGCATGTCTCTGTCACATGCCGAATAACTAATTTAGATTGTCCACATCATTAACAGGTGCGCTATATTAAGTTACTGTCAACATCGTCTTTTGCAAGACTTTACACCATCTGTAAAAAAAAAAAGGAACATTATGTTAATGGCAGAAAAACTAAAAGCATACCTATTACCTATAAATAGAGGTTTACAGCAAATCCAAGTCCAAGGATCCAAGTACAGTATTACATGTGCAGTCAAAAAAGTTTTTCTGTAGTAGAGGGGGCATACAATTGTGGAGGGGGAGGTAAGGAGGAAAGGTTATGAGAGGGGGGTAGGTGTAGAGGAAAGAATAGGAGAATAGGGAAGGTGAATAAGAGATTATGAGAGTTGGGGGAGGCAGTTTTGTGGAGAAGTTATCAGAGTTGGGGTAGGTGTGGAGGAGAGGTTATAGGAGTTTCGGGGGTAGGTGTGGAGGAGAGGTTATAAGAGTTTGGCGGGTAGGTGTGGAGGAGAGGTTATAAGAGTTTGGGAAGTAGGTGTGGAGAAGAGGTTACTGGAGTAGGAATATGGGGGCAGGTGTGGAGAAGATGATTTGGAGCACTGGACACAAACTTAGTGGAGGCTCTGAATTGATCTGTTGTTTGTTAATACAATGCCTTCAAAAAGTATTCATACCCCTTGAAATGTTCCACGTTTTGTCATGTCACAACCAAAAACGTAAATGTATTTTATTGGGGTTTTATCCGATAGACCAGCAACTAGTGGCACATAATTGTGAAGTGGAAGGAAAATGATAAATGGTTTTCAATATTGTTTACAAATAAATATGTGAAAAGTGTGACGTGCATTTGTATTCAGCCCCCCTTTACTCTGATACCCCTAACTAAAATGTAGTGTAACTAATTGCCTTCAAAAGTCACCTAATTGGTAAATAGAGTTCACCTGTGTGTAATTTAATCTCAGTATAAATACAGCTGTTCTGTGAAGCCCTCAGAGGTTAGAGAACCTTAGTGAACAAACAGCATCATGAAGGCCAAGGAACACACCAGACAGGTCAGGGATAAAGTTGTGGAGGAGTTTAAAGCAGGGTTAGGTTATAAAAAAACATCCCAAGCTTTGAACATCTCACGGAGCACTGTTCAATCTATCATCCAAAAATGGAAAGAGTATGGCACAACTGCAAACCTACCAAGACATGGTCGTCCACCTAAACTGACAGGCCGGGCAAGGAGAGCATTAAACAGAGAAGCAGCCAAGAGGCCCATGGTAACTCTGGAGGAGTTGCAGAGATCCACAGCTCAGGTGGGAGAATCTGTCCACAGGACAACTATTAGTCGTGTTCTCCACAAATCTGCTCTTTATGGAAGAGTGGCCAGAAGAAAGACATTGTTGAAAGAAAGCCATAAGAAGTCCTGTTTGCAGTTTGCGAGAAGTTATGTGGAGGACACAGCAAACATGTGGAAGAAGGTGCTCTGGTCAGATGAGACCAAAATTGAACTTTTTGGCCTAAAAGCAAAACACTATGTGTGGTGGAAAACTAACACTGCACATCACCCTGAACACACCATCCCCACCGTGAAACATGGTGGTAGCAGCACGAGGCAGGGAAGCTGGTCAGAGTTGATGGGAAGATAGATGGAGACAAATACAGGACAATCTTAGAAGAAAACCTGTTATGCCGCGTACACACGGCCATTTTTTCCGTCAGAATAAACTATGACGGTTTTTCCGACGGAGTTTCGCTCAAATGGACTTGCCTACACACAATCACACCAAAGTCCGATCGTTTAGAACGCGATGACGCGCGACGGGACTAGAAAAAGGAAGTTCAATAGCCAGTAGCCAATAGCTGCCCTTGTGTCGTTTTTGGTCCGTTGGAATAGCATACAGACGAATGGTTTTCCCGATAGGGATTGATTCCATCGGAAAGATTTAAAACATGTTCTATTTCTAGGTCCATCAGAATTTTCGAAAGAAAAAGTCTGATGAAGCCCACACACGATCGGAATATCCGATGGAATGATTCCATTGGACCTTTTCTGCCGGAAAGTCTGGTCGTGTACGCGGCATTAGAGTCTGCAAAAGACTTGAGACTGGGGCAGAGGTTTACCTTCCATCAGGACAACGACCCTAAATATACACCCAGAGCTGCAATGGAATGGTTTAGATCAATGCATATTCATGTGTTAGAATGGCCCAGTCAAAGTCCAGACCTAAATCCAATTGTGAATCTGGGGCAAGACTTGAAAATTGCTGTTCACAGACGCTCTCCATCCAATCTGACAGATCTTGAGCTATTTTGCAAAGAAGAATGGGCAAAAATGTCACTCTCTAGATGTGCAAAGCTGGTAGAGACATCCCCAAAAAGACTTGCAGCTGTAATTGCAGTGAAAGGTGGTTCTACAAAGTATTGGCTCACAATTTGATGCAGGGTGTGGCGTATGGTCTGAGCACTGACAGGCTGACCCCCCACCCCTTCAACCTCTGCAGCAATGCTGGGAGCACTCATACATCTATTTCCCAAAGACAACCTCTGGATATGACGCTGAGCACGTGCAACTCAACTTCTTTGGTTGACCATGGCGAGGCCTGTTCTGAGTGGAACCTGTCCTGTTAAACTGCTGTATGGTCTTGGCCACCGTGCTGCAGCTCGGTTTCAGGGTCTTGGCAATCTTCTTATAGCCTAGGCCATCTTTATGTAGAGCAACAATTCTTTTTTTCAGATCCTCAGAGAGTTCTTTGCCATGAGGTGCCATGTTGAACTTCCAGTGACCAGTATGAAAGAGTGAGAGCGATAACACCAAATTTAACACACCTGCTCCCCATTTACACCTGAGACCTTGTAACACCAACGAGTCACATGACACTGGGGGAGGGAAAATGGCTAAGTGGGCCTAATTTGGACATTTTCACTTAGGGGTGTACTCACTTTTGTTGCCAGCGGTATTGAGGTATTTTGAGGGGACAGCAAATTTACACTGTTATACAAGCTGTACACTCACTACTTTAAATTGTAGCAAAGTGTCATTTCTTGAGTGTTGTCACATGAAAAGATAGAATAAAATATTTACAAAAATGTGAGGGGGGTACTCACTTTCGTGAGATACTGTATATGCACGCCAAACTTTTTAGATGTTGAAAACCATTTATCGTTTTTTCTTCCGCTTAATAATTTTGTGGCACATTGTTTTGGTCTATCACATAAAATCCCAATAAAATACATTTCTGTTTTTTGATTGTAACATGACAACATGTGGAAAATGTCAAGGGGTATGAATACTTTTTTCAAGGCACTGTATGTGGCTGCTTTCTAATGCCAATGGAACTCTAACAAGGTCCCTGGTGAATTCAACTTGTGTAGAGTAAAAGCACGAGAGTCCCAAGCCGTAGGGGCCAGTCCAGTCCAGTGGCATTTTTTGGCACAATATGGGCATATGTCGGCAGGCCAATCAACTTTAATTGAGCAGTCATCATGATGGTTCAGAAGCTGTGCTTGACCGGCTTTGCAATGACCTGTGCTTCCTTGGGGCTTGGCATGTCCCATTGAGGTGCATTTGAACTGTAGACAAAGCAGGTCAGTGGAGCCTTTTCTTGCCAAATTCTGCCTTGTTCATTCAAACACAGATCAATTCATTTGGATCGAAAACTTAAGTGTTTGATGAGGGCACCAGTTGACATGAGCCCTAAAAGTGTTGTAATCCAGACAGAACAGCCGGGTCTTAGACCTCACTTTTCTCAGGCTGGAATTAAGCATCACAGCTTGGTTCTAGACCCTGCCCCAGACTAATATGACCCCACAGCTGGTTCTTGTAGCCATTAGCTTCTTTGAACCCATTGATCACCACGATGCGTCCTTGGCCGTCAAAGGGTTAAGATGAACCGTGCATTCTGCAAGGCAGCTGGTAAAATACAACATCGTAAAGGGGTAAAAAAATAATAATATGAGAACCTCCATTCTATGGAGGGAGCACATACGGGACCTCTACAAACAGTTCTTTTCTATAACGTGGCCCATAAAAATGACATTTTAATTTTGTAATTTTTTCCCGTCGATTAAATTTAGCAATTGCCGTTGTTCGTAGAATATAATTTGGACAGTGAGACCCAATCTGTGGCACAGCGTGTGACAAGGGAAATGATAATCAGGCTGTCAGATGTACAGACGCGTTGTATCCTAAACACACATAATGTTCCTTATTGTCAGATATAAATCACACAAACCAATTCTTCAGCTTTAAAAGTTTCCAAGTTAATATATTGCTGTCAGCCGTTAATGATGTTATTGTCAGATCTTGTTTGTCTTAAGAGGGTTGTTAGCGCCTATATTTCACCGGTAGCTGCATTATCGCTATTAGCTGGAGAACACTTCGACCTAAAAATTTCAAAGAATCATTATATCTTTTAAAGGAATCTATTTAATCTTTTGTAGGTTTTTATACGTGTGAAAGGTACTGATGTATTATATGTAATCATCAGTTTCTGGAAACTGAAAATAAGACAGCAATGGCTGCTCCCGTGTTTTTGGTATAGCAAGTTAACTTTGGGCCTGGTCTTGTACAGTGGTGAAACTACCAGGGCCGGAAACTGAAAATAAGACAGTAATGGCTGCTCCCGTGTTTTTGGTATAGCAAGTTAACTTTGGGCCTGGTCTTGTACAGCGGCAAAACTACCAGGGCTGCAAAGGTCGCATTTGCAACTAGACCCTAGCGGCCTGCCACCGTAGGTGGGGGGGCCCAAGACGGCAGGAAGGGGGTCTGCTGTAGGACCGTAATATAGAGTCCCGCGACAGAAGAAAAGGGCCCCAGCTGGGGGTCAGGGGGACCCTTGTGGGGTTTCTTGCACTGGGACCTTGAAGATTCTAGTTAATCCTCTGGTCTTGTACATATTGTATGTATAGGGACCCTGCCCAGGAGTATCCCTAGCCTAGATTGTATCTAAACCCAAAAAACAAAAATGTAATATATTGCAGCATACTGTGTTGCTTTGGCCATTTTAGTGACTTTTATAACATAAATATATGTAATAATACGTTTTAGTTACCATGTATTGTTTTTAGAAGCTGGGCTTCCTCTATTCGTGAGCTAATTAACTTGTTTGACTGGTTCCTGGAACTTATGGAACAGGAAGTGGTGTTGGCAGGAAGTAGAGGGAGGGACTTGAAACACAGGACTTTGTGCTGAACACAAGGAAGTAGTTTGAAGTACCCGGAGAAGTGAGGAGCAGGGCTCCTGGATAGAAAGAAGATGACTCCATAATAAAGAAGGAAGGGCTCCACCACAATAAGGAAGGTCTGCGCCACAAGAAACTTCACCTGGGAATGAAGCTAGCATCTAATTTCATGCAATCGCTTGTAAAGAAGAGCCTGGATGGTTGCCTACAAAGAATGTGAAGCCGCAATAACCCGAGCTAAGTAAATTTTAGCGTATGCCTGTTGTACACAAACCATTGTTCATGCTCATTCGCTAGGAATTTTAGGTAGCGCGTTCATGTGTCATATGTATATTTGTAATACTTTGTATGTCTAGTATTGTTACGTTCTGATAAAAAACATATCCAATAACAATTAAAAAAAAAAATTCTTCATAAATTTAGGCCAACATGTATTCTGCTACATATTTTTGGTAAAAAAAATCCCAAAAAGCGTATATTGATTGGTATGCCCAAAAGTTATAGCGTCTACAAACTATGGGATATATACTGAAATTTTTATCGTTTTCTTTTTTTTTATACTAGTAATGGCAGCGATCATCGACTTGCGGCGGACAATGTGACACTTTTGACACTTTGTGGGAAACAGTGACACTAATACAGTGATCAGTACTAAAAATATACACTGTCACTGTACTAATGACACTGGCTGCGAAGGGGTTAAACATCTAGGGCGATAAAAGGGTTAAATGTGTGCCTAGCCAGTGTTTTACTACACTGTACGTTAATGATATATGTAAAAATGGTGCGCTTGCTCAATTATCTATATGAATATAATTATAAGTGTAAAACAAAACATAAATTTCAAAGATGTATAATAAATCCAGAAAAGGATAAAAAAAAGTCCAAGTGCAAACGATAATATATAAAAAACATATCTTGATTAAAAGGTGAAACACATCCAGTGAAACAAAAGGTGAAAAACAGCAACCGCCGCCGCCTATAGATGAAATGGCTGCTCACCTCAGGTAATGACCGTGAGGTCAAACAAAGCTTTAACTCCCAAAAGATAGCTGCTAGGATCCACGCTGCACATCTCCAAAATGCTTGCGTAAACACTCTGGTTCCTCGCCATTCGATCCACAATCACTCAGAGAGAGCAAAAATAACCATAGCGCATTATTGCCAGTAAAATGCAAAACATTTTTTCAATAGCTGCTTACATTAAAATTCAGTATGAATCGTAGTACAAGTATGGAGAAAAAAACAATTGCCTCCTCACCACACTTCCGTACACTGTAGACACCGGAAGTGACGTCACAGGCTCCACCCGGCGCATTGCATCACTGGTCACGTGACTTCCTCACACACTGTGTGTGCTGCTTTTACTAGGGGAACACATGGATCCTAGTCCCTGCTTTGCAGAAATACATTTTCCATTCCTTCACAAATTCTCCTGTCACAATGGTGATCTGACCCTGTACCCGCCGATCGGCTTCCACTGTGTATAATGACTTGGCGGTTTGTTTTGGGTCATTGTCATGCTGGAAGACCCATCCATGACCCATCTTCAGTGTTCTGGCTGAGGGAAGAAGGTTCTCATCCAAGACTGTAGGGATGGTGTTCTTAGGGTCATAGTCAGCATTTTTCGTCCTCCAAATACGACGAGTCGAGTGAATGCCAAAGAGCTGAATTTTGGTCTCACCTGACCACAGCACTTTCTCCCAATCCTTCTCTGAATCATTTCGATGTTCATTGGCAAACTTCAGATGGGCCTGTACAGGTACTTTCTTGAAGAGGGGGACTCTCCGTGTTTGGAGGATGAAAAATGCTAACTATGACCCTAAGAACACCATCTCTACAGTCAAGCATGGAGGTGGAAACATTATGCTTTGGGGCTGTTTCTCTGCTAAAGGTACAACTTTGCCGCACTGAAGGGCCAATGGATGGGGCCATGTATTGTAAAATCCTGGATGAGAACCTTCTTTCCCCAGCCAGAACACTGAAGATGGGTCGCTGGTGGATCTTCCACCAAGACAACAAAGGAGTGGCTCAAGAAGAAGCACATTAAAGGGGTTGTAAGACCCTCCTTTTTTTTTTTCTTTTTTAAATAACAAACTGTTATACTTACCTCCCTCCACTGTGCAGTTCATTTTGCACAGAGTGGCCCCAAACCTTCTCTTCTGGGGGTCCCACGGTGGGGCTAGTGGCTCCTCCCCTCATCAAGTGTCCACGTTGGAGAAGCACTCTCCTTGGTGGATACCCAAGCGGGCGCGCTCCCGAGTCCTGCATCTGTGTCCATTCACACAGGATGCAGGACTCGGCCCCGCCCCCAACCAGCGCCGCATCATTGGATTTGATTGACAGCAGCGGGAGCCAATGGCTGCGCTGCGTTTAATCTATCCAATTGGGACAGGAGACACCAGCTACAGATGGTGTGCTTGTTCCCGGACAGAGAATGACAACGTCCAGGTAAGTAGAACGGGGGGGGGGGGGCTGGGGGGCTCCAGCACTAAAAAAGGTTTTTCACCTTGATGCATTGAATGCATTAAGGTGGAACAACCATAAGGGTTTACAACCCCTTTAAGGTCATGGAGTGGCCTAGCCAGGATGAGAACCTTCTTCCCTCAGCCAGAACACTGAAGATGGGTCATGGATGGGTCTTTCAGCATGACAATGACCCAAAAGCTTACCACCAAGGCAACGAAAGGGTTGGCTCAAGAAGAAGCACATTAAGGTCATAGAGTGGCCTAGCCAGTCTCCAGACCTTAATCCTATAGAAAATTTATGGAGGGAGCTGAAACTTCAAGTTGCCAAGCGACAGCCAAGAAACCTTAAGGATTTAGAGAAGATCTGTAAAGAAGAGTGGACCAAAATCCCTCCTGAGATGTGTGCAAACCTGGTCACCAACTACAAGAAATGTCTGACCTCTGTGCTTGCCAACAAGGGTTTCTCCACCAAGTACTAAGTCATGTTTTGCTTGGGGATCAAGTACTTATTTTACTCACTGAACTGCAACTTACTTTATAACATTTGTATCGTGTGTTTTTTCTGGATTTTTGGTTGATATTCTGTCTCTATCATTTAAACTACACCTATGATAAAAACTGTGGACCCTTCATTTCTTTGTAAGTGCGCAAACGTACAAAATCTGCAGGGGATCAAATCATTATTTTCCCCACTGTAACCATGCCACTGATTGGAGGCGCAGCCAGCACCCACCTGGGCAAATGCTACTGAGGACAGCGAGTGCCGCTGCAGCGTTAAAGCGGCCCGATGCATAGCGGCTCACGTGTGCACTCAGGTGGTAGAAATGCATGCTGGGAGCGCCGTCCTGTTTACAAGGCCTAACTCCAGTTATTGTTACAATGTGTTTCCCTCTAAATGAAGGGAGAGAAACATTTCCCCTCGTTGTACATTAGGAATGTCAACCGGAACTTTGTACAAATGTGACAATTAGCTTCGCACCTGTTTATAATTACAGCACAATTTATGTCTGTGTCTCTTTACTTACATTTATGGAATAATTTGTCACCTGTTTATTGATGGCGCTGGGGGTCCGTCTCATCCATTGAGGGTGCATTAACGGGGAATTTGGAACAAGCACGTCCTTAAAACAATTAGACTGACAAATGCACAAAGGGAAGAATTAACATAAAATTAACATAAACAGCAACACACTTTCATTTAACACTTTGAAATGGAATTTTCATGTTCGGGAGGAAAAAAGAGAAATGCTGCAAAACAAAAAAAAGTGTCACATCTGAGTCTGCAGATTCACCTTATTTACTGGAAGACCTTTTCCTTGTAGATCCTCGTTAGCTGTTTGTGTCGGCTTATCTCGGGTTGTAGAAAATGCATTAACAAGAAACAATAATGTATTATCAGTTAAGAAGACATTCGGAGTCATTACTAAAAAAAGTTACTTGACTTTCACTTTTTTTTTTTTAACTTGTTTGGTGTTCCCTATTGCCATTTTTGTGTGTTAGTTGTAAATGCTTCCTCTAGTGGTCAGCTGCGTATCACGGAATACAATTAGCAGTCATTGACGTAAATCTGTGCTCACAATAAAGAATATAAATATAGTAGTTGGTTCCACTTAACTGAACTTGTTGTGTAATTTTTGAGGGTCCATTTACACCAACCGCTGGGTTACAATGCATTGGCTGGCGGGCAGTGCCATCCGGCTGGGTAAATGCAGAACCAATGCGGTGATCCTGGTGCTGTTCACTTTTTTTTTTTAAATTAAATTTATTGTAATTTTTCAGTAAGTTCTATTGGCCAAGGAGGTGGATTGCCTCGCACTGCGCTGCACTGATGCGTCTGGCCGTACTTTTTCTCGGTGCGTTGCAGTGGTGTGCACTGTGCATATAGAAGACAAGGCATTCTACTTTGTCTTGTGGTGGGACTGTGCTAGAGCCACCCAATACAGTCCCACCGCGCCTCATGTGAATGGACCTGAAGATGTTTTAGCCTTTATCCAAGCTACTTCTTCAGTTCTAATTATTCGATTAATTATTAATTATTATTATACTATTATTCATTATTATTCATGATTTTTACTATATGTATTTTATTTTTATTATTATTATTAATATTTAATAAATATACTATAGTGAGTAAAATTTTATTGATTATACTATATTTATTAAATAGTATTATTAATATTAATAATAATAATAATAATCAATGAACTTATCTCATCTAATACTATTATGTTAATAATATAATTAATAAATATATATATATACAGTGAGGACGGAAAGTATTCAGACCCCCTTACATTTTTCACTCTTTTTGCAGCCATTTGCTAAAATCATTTAAGTTCATGTTTTTTCCTCATTATTGTACACACAGCACCCCATATTGTACACACAGCACCCCATATTGTACACACAGCAGCCCATATTGTACACACAGCACCCCATATTGCACACACAGCACCCCATATTGTACACACAGCACCCCATATTGCACACACAGCAACCCATATTGTACACACAGCACCCCATATTGCACACACAGCAACCCATATTGTACACACAGCACCCCATATTGCACACACAGCAACCCATATTGTACACACAGCACCCCATATTGTACACACAGCACCCCATATTGCACACACAGCAACCCATATTGTACACACAGCACCCCATATTGCACACACAGCACCCCATATTGTACACACAGCACCCCATATTGCACACACAGCACCCCATATTGTACACACAGCACCCCATATTGCACACACAGCCCCCCATATTGTACACACAGCACCCCATATTGCACACACAGCACCCCATATTGTACACACAGCACCCCATATTGTACACACAGCACCCCATATTGTACACACAGCACCCCATATTGCACACACAGCACCCCATATTGTACACACAGCACCCCATATTGTACACACAGCACCCCATATTGTACACACAGCACCCCATATTGCACACACAGCACCCCATATTGTACACACAGCACCCCATATTGCACACACAGCACCCCATATTGTACACACAGCACCCCATATTGTACACACAGCACCCCATATTGACAGAAAAACACGGAATTGTTGACATTTTTGCAGATTTATTAAAAAAGAAAAACTGAAATATCACATGGTCCTAAGTATTCAGACCCTCTGCTCAGTATTTAGTAGAAGCCCCCTTCTGATCTAATACAGCCATGAGTCTTTTTGGGAAAGATGCCTTGCAGCATTTTATCTTCTTTGAGGAATCACACTTCCATGGGCCCTTCTACTGTCCATCATTTTTATCATCTAGTTATTGTGCGCACACCATGTTATGGTCCTGCTCCTTGGGCTGGTTGCGTGAGTCATAGGCTCACTTCCATGTCCGGGAGCGCCGATGCGCACCACGTGATCTCCCCGCTCCCCCCCCCCCCCGGAGCGTGTGGATATTTTCGTGCTGCGCATCGGCGCCACGTGACACACACCATGCGTGTGTGTCGCCGTTCGAGACGTCATTACGCTGTTGATGTTTTTTCCATCCACGGCCAATGGGAGGGGACTCTGACGCCTGCGCCGAATTACGTAGTTGTTCTTGCGCTGGCGCCTTCTCTCTCTCGGCACGCCAACGTGGCGTTAGGCGGCGTTTGGACGTGCGAGCCCCCCTTCTTAAGCCACATTTGGAGTGGTCTGTCTACTTTGATGACTCGCTTACATTACTTGGCTAGCACCTATTGAATGCACATCTTAGCTGTTTGCAGCTCTATACCAGGTGATATAGATAGCGACTTTGATACAATTGTACTACATAGTACTTATCCAAGTACAGTAACTGTCAATTATATATTTTTATATTTTCTACATTTTTATATATCTTTTTCAGAGTTATTTCAAAGGTGCTTAGCCACCATCTGCCAATGTTTTATACGAACCACCGCTATACGAACAGTTACCCTAGCATTTGTGGCCATTGTGGGGGTGATCTGCTTGCACCATATGCTGCCACAGCTCCCGGACAAGATACCCCCTTTGCGGAGCCTCCAGTTCTCAAGTTGGCACCTCCACATAGTGGTAGTGAGTACATTTTAGAGGAGATCACACTTTCCAACTAGATTTTCCCCATGATGTCCCTCTCCCCCTTAAGGCAGTGACTCAGATACTTTTATGTCTCTTTTCAGATAAATATACATTGCTGCTCCTGATGAGTGGATCAAAATACTCCACGAAACGCGTAGAGCCTTAGTTATGCAATGCTTCACTCACCATATATCTTATTTTTATTCATATGGACATTTGTAATGTTACCAGTATTTTCAAACATATGGGAAGTTTCTCAGTTGATGTAGTTTGAGTCTCTACACACTGTGTTCCTTTTATGTATATATATATGAATTTTGCTGTTGTATTATATATTTTCTGTATGAATTTTGTACAATTTACAATAAATATGCCATGTTTTGACCCTCTATTGGTGACTGCATGTTTCATTTAAAGTCCTATTTTGCTTTCTCTTTTTCCAATGTAACCGGGATGGAGGCTAGAGACATCTGATCTTTGCCTCATTTAAAGTCCCACTTTCTCCCTATTTTTGCCTTTTTGGGAAAGATTCAACAACACCTGGATTTGGGGATCCTCTGCCATTCCTCCTTGCAGATCCTCTCCAGTTCTGTCAGGTTGGATGGTAAACGTTGGTGGACGGCCATTTTTAGGTCTCTCCAGAGATGATCAATTGGGTTTAAGTCAGGGCTCTGGCTGGGCCATTCAAGAACAGTCACGGAGTTGTTGTGAAGCCACTCCTTCGTTATTTTAGCTGTGTGCTTAGGGTCATTGTCTTGTTGGAAGGTAAACCTTCGGCCCAGTCTGAGGTCCTGAGCACTGTGGAGAAGGTTTTTGTCCAGGATATCCCTTCACTTGGCCACATTCATCTTTCCCTCGATTGCAAGTCGATTGCAGTCGTCCTGTCCCTGCAGCTGAAATACACCCCCCACAGCATGATGCTGCCACCACCATGCTTCACTGTTGGGACTGTATTGGACAGGTGATGAGTTTTCTCCACACATACCGCTTAGAATTAAGGCCAAAAAGTTCTATCTTGGTCTCATCAGACCAGAGAATATTATTTCTCACCATCTTGGAGTCCTTCAGGTGTTTTTTTAGCAAACTCCATGCGGGCTTTCATGTGTCTTGCACTGAGGAGAGGCTTCCGTTGGGCCACTCTGCCATAAAGCCCCGACTGGTGGAGGGCTGCAGTGATGGTTGACTTTCTACAACTTTCTCCCATCTCCCGACTGCATCTCTGGAGCTCAGCCACAGTGATCTTTAGGTTCTTCTTTACCTCTCTCACCAAGGCTCTTCTCCCCCGATAGCTCAGTTTGGCTGGATGGCCAACTCTAGGAAGGGTTCTGGTCATCCCAAACGTCTTCCATTTAAGGATTATGGAGGCCACTGTGCTCTTAGGAACCTTAAGTCCAGCAGAAATTTTTTGTAACCTTGGCCAGATCTGTGCCTTGCCACAATTCTGTCTCTGAGCTCTTCAGGCAGTTCCTTTGACCTCATGATTCTCATTTGCTCTGACATGCACTGTGAGCTGTAAGGTCTTATATAGACAGGTGTGTGGCTTTCCTAATCAAGTCCAATCAGTATAATCAAACACAGCTGGACTCAAATGAAGGTGTAGAACCATCTCAAGGATGATCAGAAGAAATGGACGGCACCTGAGTTAAATATATGAGTGTCACAGCAAAGGGTCTGAATACTTAGGACCATGTGATATTTCAGTTTTTATTTTTTACTAAATTTGAAAAAATGTCAACAACTCTGTGTTTTTCTGTCAATATGGGGTGCTGTGTGTACATTAATGAGGAAAAAAATAAACTTAAATGATTTTAGCAAATGGCTGCAATATAACAAAGTGTGAAAAATTGAAGGGGGTCTGAATACTTTCCGCCCCCACTGTGTGTATGTGTGTGTATATATATATATATATATATATATATATATATATATATACCGTATTTATCGGCGTATAACACGCACTTTTTTCCCCTTAAAATCAGGGGAAAGTTGCAGGTGCGTGTTATACGCCGATCCCCCTGCGATCCGAGCTGTCACTTGTTCAAAATCGCGGACCGCGATTTGAAAATGGCGCCGCCGGCGCCGAAGTACACAGAGCCGGTCCTCGGCTCTTTCCGGCGGCTCTCGTTTACTTTCGGTTTCACTCGTAGTCCGGAGCGGAGCTATCCGAGTAGGTTCGGATAGCTCCGCTCGGGACTACGAGTGGAGCCGAAAGTAAACGAGAGCCGCCGGAAAGAGCCGAGGACCGGCTCTGTGTACTTCGGCGCCGGCGGCGCCATTTTCAAATCGCGGTCCGCGATTTTGAAGATGTGACAGCAGGGACAGGGGATCCCAGGCTGCACTGGGGCAAGGCTGCACTGGGGAAGGCTCCACTGGGGAAGGCTCCACTGGGGAAGGCTGCACTGGAGAAGGCTGCACTGACAAGGCTGCACTGGGGAAGGCTGCACTGACAAGGCTGCACTGACAAGGCTGCACTGACATGGCTGCACTGGGGAAGGCTGCACTGACAAGGCTGCACTGACATGGCTGCACTGACAAGGCTCCACTGGGTAAAGCTGCACTGGGGAAGGCTGCACTGGGGAAGGCTGCACTGGGGAAGGCTGCACTGACAAGGCTGCACTGACATGGCTGCACTGACATGGCTGCACTGACATGGCTGCACTGACAAGGCTGCACTGACATGGCTGCACTGACAAGGCTGCACTGACAAGGCTGCACTGGGGAAGGCTGCACTGACAAGGCTGCACTGACAAGGCTGCACTGACAAGGCTGCAATGAAGGACATTTAAATGTAAGTTTTTTTCCCTTCAACTTCCCTCCTAAAAGTTTTTTTTCCTTAAAATTCCCTCCTAAATTGGGGTGCGTGTTATACGCCGGTGCGTGTTATACGCCGATAAATACGGTATATATATATATATATATAAATATAAATATAAAATTACAAATCTAATATAATGAATATTATCAGATAAGATCATTGATCACTATATTGTCAAAAGTATTGGGACACCTGCCTTTACACGCACATAAACTTTAATGGCATCTCAGTCTTAGTCTGTAGGGTTCAATATTGAGTTGGCCCACCCTTTGCAGCTATAACAGCTTCAGCTCTTCTGGAAAGGCCATTCACAAGGTTTAGAAGTGTGTCTATGGGAATGTTTGACTATTCTTACAGAAGTGCATTTGTGGGGTCAGGAACTGATGTTGGATGAGAAGGGCTGGCTTGCTGTCTCCGCTCTAATTCATCTCAAATGATGTTCTATCAGCTTGAGGTCAGGACTCTGTGCAGGCCAGTCAAGATCCTTCACCCAAAAACTCACTCATCCATGTCTTTATGGACCTTGCTGTTGCAGCGCTCCCCACACACTGGTCACAGCCGGTCATGGCGTGGCTCTTGAAGAAACGGCACAAGCGGCCGGATACAGTGAATATCTCTTAAACTGCAAGTTTAGGAGATATTCACGGTACCTACAGGTAAGTGTTATTATAGGCTTACCTGTAGGTGAAAGTGGTGTAACAGGGTTTACAACCACTTTAATGCTGTATTAATGATTCCAGACCTGCATTCGTCTATTTGCCTAGAGTTCAGCTTTAACCACTTCACTCTCACACCTACAGTGCCTTGAAAAAGTATTCACACCCCTTGACATTTTCCACTTTTTGTCATGTTACAACCATGAACCTCTAATATAATTCAAAATTCTGATTGTAAGTGTTCCCCATTTGTTATTTGGGACTACCCTCTCAGGGGCCACAGCTATACAAATTCCTTTTGTGGCCGTTTTTTTACTTATTCTTCCATTTTGATTTGGGGTGGTGTCCTTCTTGGGGTGCCGGCCCGGTTTTGGGTGCTCCCAGGGATACAGACTCCTTCTTGGTATGTGGGCTGTTTTTTCACTGGTGGTGTCTTTACTTGGGGTTTTGGTTCTGTCCCCTCGAGACACTGCTAGAACCTGTTCAAGTGCACTTTCCAATTTAACTATAAAAACTTTATCATAGGCTTCCCCTACTCATTGGCTGAGACCGTTCTTTTGGGATTTCCTTCTTGAACGCCCTTGCTGAGTTTTATACCCTATGGCCTCTTTGTGTGATGAAAGCCTTATACAAACTTCCAGGATGATCTTTGGTGTTGAGGGAACACTTTCTCCAAACCAATTTATTTGACATGTAAGCTTATTGATGGTATTGATGGGTGTTTTATATACACCAAAGTCAATTTTGTATGGAATGTTTCATTGTAATGTATAACCCAATGTATTCATACTATATTTTACATTTTCAGAGGTGGTTACAGTCCCCTGATGAAGATTATATTGTATGCACTTTTCGAAACGCGTTGGACCTTTCCACTACTTCCCATCTATTGTCATCTGTCTGGATGGTTTCATGAATGTAGTAGGATTTTGCCACTTCTATCAATTATTGTATAATATTATTTAAAATACACCTATATATGTTTCTCTTGTGGTCTGTTCCATAAAAATTTTTATGAATTTTTGTGTATTAATAAAATCATATATTTTTTTTAAATTAATTTTTCTATATATTTCTTTGCCAAATTGCCTTAAAAATCCCATTTTGAGGTTTTTCTTCTTTAATTTGTAAGGGATGATGCCAATTTACACGCCGAACCATGGGAGTCTATTAATTTTCTACAGCCAAAAACATCAATTTATTTTATTGAGATTTAATGGGATAGACCAACACAAAGTGGAACATATTTGTGAAGTGGAAGGAAAATGATAAATGCTGTTCAAAATTTTCCACAAATAAATATGTGAAAAGTGTGGCGTGCATTTGTATCCAGCCCCCTTTACTCTGACACCCTTAACTAAAATCTAGTGGGACCAATTGCCTTCAGAAGTCACATAATTAGTAAATAGGGTCCACCTGTGTGTAATTTAATCTCAGTATAAATACAGCTGCTCTGTGAAGCCCTCAGAGGTTTGTTAGAGAACCTTAGTGAACAAACAGCATTGTGAAGGCCAAGAGGTTTAAAGCAGGGTTAGGTTATAAAAAACTATCCCAAGCTTTGAACATCTCATGGAGCTCTGTTCAATCCATCATCTGAAAATGGAAAGAGTATGGCACAACTGCAAACCTACCAAGACATGGCCGTCCACCTAAACTGACAGGCCGGGCAAGAGGAGCATTAATCAGAGAAGCAGCCAAGAGGCCCATGGTAACTCTGGAGGAGCTGCAGAGATCCACAGCTCAGGTGGGAGAATCTGTCCACAGGACAACTATTAGTCGTGCTCTCCACAAATCTGACCTTTATGGAAGAGTGGCAAGAAGAAAGCTATTGTTGAAAGAAAGCCCTAAGAAGTCTTGATTGCAGTTTGTGAGAAGCCATGTGGGGGACACAGCAATCATGTGGAAGAAGGTGCTCTGGTAAGATGAGACCAAAATTTGACTTTTTGGCCTAAAAGCAAAACGCTATGTGTGGTGGAAAACTAACACTGCACATCACCCTGAACACACCATCCCCACCGTGAAACATGGTGGTGGCAGCATCATATTGTGGGGATGCTTTTCTTCAACAGGAACAGGGAACCTGGTCATAGTTGATGGGAAGATAAATGGAGCCAAATACAGGGCAATCTTAGAAAAAAACCTGTTAGAGTCAGCAAAACGCTATGTGTGGCGGAAAACTAACACTGCACATCACCCTCAACACACCATCCCAACTCCTCATTCGTAGCAGAAAACCTGATATGCCCCGTACACACAGTCAGATTTTCCGACAGAAAATGTGTGATAGGACCTTGCTGTCGGAAATTCCAACCGTGTGTAGGCTCCATCACACATTTTCCATCGGATTTTCCAACACACAATGTTTGAGAGCAGGATATAACATTTTCTGACAACAAAATTCGTTGTCGGAAATTCCGATCGTGTGTACACAAATCCGACGGACAAAGTGCCACACATGCTCAGAAAAAATAAAGAGATGAAAGCTATTGGCTACTGCCCCGTTTATAGTCCCGACGTACGTGTTTTACGTCACCGCGTTCAGAGCGATCGGATTTTCCGACAACTTTGTGTGACCGTGTGTATGCAAGACAAGTTTGAGCCAACATCCGTCGGAAAAAATCCTAGGATTTTGTTGTCGGAATGTCCGACCGTGTGTACGGGGCATTAGAGTCTGCAAAAGACTTGAGACCGGGGCGGAGGTTCACCTTCCAGCAGGACAACGACCCTAAACATACAGCCAGAGCTACAATGGAATGGTTTAGATCAAAGCATATTCATGTGTTAGAATGGCCCAGTCAAAGTCCAGACCTAAATCCAGTTGAGAATCTGTGGCAAGACTTGAAAATTGCCGTTCACAGACTCTCTCCATCCAATCTGACAGAGCTTGAGCTATTTTGAAAAGAAGAATGGACAAAAATGTCCCTCTCTAGATGTACAAAGCTGGTAGAGACATCCCCAAAAAAGACTTGCAGCTGTAATTGCAGAGAAAGGAGGTTCTACAAAGTATTGAGTCAGCGGGGCGCTATACAAATGTACCCCACACTTTTCACATATTTATTTGTAAATAAATGTGTAAAACATTTATCATTTTCCTTCCACTTCACAATTATGTGCCACTCTATGTTGGTCTATCACATAAAATCCCAATAAAATACATTTCCGTTTCTGGTTATAACAAAAAAAATGTGGACAATTTCAAGGGGTATGAATACTTTTTCAAGGCACTGTAGGATTGTATCATTTTTTTCCCCTTCTATTGGTTGAACTGGATATATTGGGTCTTTTTTCAACCAGACTAACTATATAACCTACGGTTAAGGGTTTAGCTAAGAGCACATTGTAATTATAAAAAAAAAAAAATAATAATAGTTTTACTTGTGATGTTGTTTTAACTCACATCATAATCAAAGTGAAGATCACTCCTTTGATCTGCAGATGAATAGAATAGATTCAAAATGATGGGGTAGATTTACTAAAACTGGAGAGTGCAAAATCTGGTGTACTGTAGCTCTGCAAAGAAACCAATCAGCTTCCAGTATTTTTTGTCAAAGCTAAAAAAAAAAAGCCGATTACCGATCTTCTGTTTACATCACGGGATCAGCTGTCATTGGCTGACAGCTGATCATGTGGTAAGGGGCCAAAATCCGCCCCTTACTTCAATCTGTGATTAGCGGAGTCGCATTAACTCGCTGATCACAGAGCGTGCCGGGGGCGCACTGGCGGTACGATCTCGGGAGGGTGTACACGTATGCACTCCCAGTAATTAAGGCCCGCGGTGTAGCCATCTTTCGGCTATAGCACGGGCAGGAGGTGGTTACACAAGCTGAAGTTAGAAGATGATTGGTTACCATGCACAGCTGCACCAGATTTCGCACTCCCAGTTTTGGTAAATCAACCCCAGTGTAACAACATTGTGACTTTGTATCGCTCTAGCTCTAGCTCTAGCTCAAAAGGCAAATTTTTGACAGAAGCATCTTTAACGACTTGAGCCCCGGAAGATTTGGCTGTTGAATGACCAGGCCATTTTTTGCCATTCGGCACTGCGTCGCTTTAACTGACAATTGCGCGGTCGTGCGACGTTGTACCCAAACAAAATTGACGTCCTTTTTTTCCCACAAATAGAGCTTTCTTTTGGTGGAATTCAATCGCCTCTGCGTTTTTTTTTTTTTTGCGCTATAAACAAAAAAAGATCGACAATTTTGAAAAAAAACACAATACTTTGTACTTTTTGCTATAATAAATATACACATTTTTTTTTAAAAAAAAAAAAGCTAATTTTTTCTCAGTATAGGCCGATATGTATTCTTCTACATATTTTTGGTAAAGAAATCGCAATAAGCGTATATTGATTGATTTGCGCAAAAGTTATAGCGTCTACAAATTAGGGGATAGATTTATAGCATTTTTTTTCACAATCAAAGGTTTATTAAAGCTTATTACCGTATAATTAAGCATTTTTATTATTATAATTTTTTTTTACTAGTAATGGCGGCAATCTGCGATTTTTATTGGGACTCCGACATTATGGCGGACATTTTTGACACCATTTTGGGACCGTTGGCATTTATACAGCGATCAGTGCTATAAAAATGCACTTATTACTGTACAAATGTCACTGGCAGGGAAGGGGTTAACACTAGGGGGCGATCAAGGGGGTTAACTGTGTTCCCTGGGAGGTGATTCTAACAGAAGGGGGAGGGGACTGATTAGAGGAAGTGACGGATCGTGGTTCCTAGCTAATAGGAACACATGATCTGTCACTCCTCTCAGAACAGGGATTTGTATGTTTACACACACACTTCCGTGCTCTGTCCCTCGTGCTCACGATTGCTCGTGGCCGGCGGTCATCGCAACCGTCGGCCTCGAGCATCGGCACCCCCGCAGTGCAGCCTCCGGCGGCGCTTGCGCGCCTGCTATCCCGTTCCCGCGAGCCGATGTATAGCTACGACGGTTCGCGGGATCGTGCCGAACTGCCGCAGTAAAATGAAGGCGGCTGGTTGGCAAGCGGTTAACACATCAACTCCAGGCTGTCACTTTGACAGCCAGGAATTGCCAGGGAATGCAGCAGTAGTAAAGAAGGACGGGGTATGGTATGTACATCCTGTGTACTTTAAGTTTTTTTTTTTTTTTTTGCCTTACGTAGCATGCCCAACATCCACAACTGGCTAATAAAAAATAGTCACAGTTATTTTCAAGTTAATTGGCACATACTTGCACAGCAAAATGGGGTCTGGGTGTTGAGGCATCAGTGAGCCCTGGTTATGAACGGGTTAAACTCGGCCTGGAACAGGCCTGCAAAAAAAAAAAGCATCAATCGTTTGTCGATTCTCTACGCGGCTCCTATATAACAGCCTGTTGAGATGTGACCGCTGCTGGCTTATGTACTATTCCTACTGCCACTTGGAGGATTCGCTCTGATAAATATATACAGGCAGGGAAGATGGTAAACTCCATTAATTGGCTTTGTTTTCATGAAAAAAAAGGTCATTTATCAAGAAGCATTTTTTACGCCAGTTCAAGAAGCCCTTAAATCATCTTAACAAATGCATAGTATTTGCTGCTCGGGGACTCGCTATAAATTTATTCCGAACATGAATGAAGAGAGACATGCTTCCCTCAGTATGCCGTTGTGGATTCTCTTTTGGAATGACACGGAGTCGTATATCAGGACAAGCTGTTGAAGAGGCTCAGCAACGCTGCGGGACAATTGTTGATCTGCATGACAGTTTAACCTCCGTACTGCTGGGATAAATAGGACTTTACCGCAGAAGGGGCCCAAAGCTGCCAAACAGTTGCCAAACATGTTGCCAATTTTAGGGCCTTACTGTAGAGCAATCTAACACATGGGTTTCTTTTGTTTTCTAGTGTCAGGCGAAAAAATTGGTCAATAGTGTAACGAAAAAATTACAAAACCACTATATGACCTACCACTTTCCATTGGTTTTCATTTATTTGGTCACTGAAAACTTGGAAGGAAAAAAACGTTGAGGGTGTTATTAATATTGTTGAACCTAAAAGAAAGCTTGAATATTTCCTGCGAAATTTGCCAAGGGCAGCATAAGATGACCAACCCAAACAGGATGACTATCTCCCACAAGTGATTAGTTATGTGGTAAAATTCATTCTTTTCACAAACATCTCACTTGTAAAAATTCTTTCCAATGGCAGCCTACCAGATCTGGTCTGGAGCACATGACTGTTGTGCTCCATGGACAGACCCAGTCCCATAAAGACATGGTTTGATGGGTTTGGTGTGGAAGAACTCAAATGGCCTGCACAGAACCTTAACCTCAACCCTAATGAACACCATAGAGCAGTGTTTCTCTAATCCAGTCCTCAAGGCGCCCCAACAGGTCATGTTTTCAGGCTTTCCGTTATTTTGCACAGCTGTTTCATCTGAGGGAAAACCTGAAAACATGACCTGTTGGGGCGCCTTGAGGACTGGAGTTGAGAAACACTGCCATAGAGATGAACTGGAACACCAACGGTACACCAATAGTGAGCCAAGTCTTCTCATCCAAAATTAGTACCTGATCTCACAAATATCCTTTGGGCTTAATAGGCACAAATTTCCCACAGGCACCCTCCAAAATCTTGTGGAAAGCCTTCCTACAAGACAGAAGTTGTTATAGCCTCTAAGAAGAGGTCAACTTCATAGTTTTGGAATTGGATGTTCAACAAGGTCATGCAGGTGTGATGGTCAGGGGTCAACATTATTGTGTAACTCCCGGCAATGACATTCATCAGTATAAAAACTGAATCTTATTGGCTTACTAATTTTCTGATAGGAGCTTCAATGTTATCACAATCTGCACTGTGCCGTTCATTCAAAAGAGCATTTGTAATTGGTAATTTGTGAGGTTTCAGTTTCAGGTTTTTTTAATATATCTAAGGCTGGGTTCACACTTAGTGTGCATGCGTCTAACAACAGGGGTCCGGTGCCTCCCTGTTCTCCGTTTCAAGGGATGAATCAGGCCCGAATTTTCGCCTGCAATCTGCTCTGCAACTGCTCCGGAGATGTGTGAACCGGCTCCATTGAGAGCTGGGCGCACTCTCCTGTCATGCGAATTGGATGCGGTGAAATCTGCATCCAATTCTCACTAGTGTGAACCCAGCCTAAAACTAAGAAAAATCATTTATTATATTGCAACTTACGGGTCCTTAAATGTGGTGGCTGCATTATTTTTCTTTATTTTAGGCTTTTTTTCAAGCTTTTGTTGTAGCTTTTTCCCCTTTTATTTTCACCTGGTGATCCTGCAGGTAACGCTCACTAATTTTATTGTATCGGTGGAGGAGCAGTATTGTCACTCTAGGTCAGAAAGTGTGTTAGGACTTTAGAACACCTCCCTATCTTCTCCATAACATCAGGGGGAAGGTGTATTTTTTTCACATAGAGAACATACAGGGGTTGGATAAAAATATGGAAACACCAGGTAAAAGAACAAAATTGTTACCTAATGTGCCTTACCAAATCTCTTGGGAATTGACAAATATTAGTCTTTGGATGGTGGATAATGGAATCTGATGCCACTCTTCATGCAAAAATTTTTCCAGTTCTTGCAGAGATAGAAAACGAGCCCGAACCTTGTTCTACAAAATTGACCATAGTGGCTCTATGATATTGAGGTCCTCCAACTGCGGAGCCCAGGGAAGGTGCGAAACTTTAGTTGCAAACCTCGTCAAACCACGATTTGACAACTCAACACCAGCTGTGTGAATCTGAGAATTATTGTCTTGGTAAATGGCGCTGTCTGCTCCATGGGGTGCACATAGTCGGCCAAAATTTGTACATAGTCGCTGACAGTGACTCTACCTTTCAAGGTGATGATGGGACTTGCAAAATACCAAGATATGGCTGCCCAAACCATGATTGCTCCACCACCATGCTTTACCGTTGGCACAAGACTGGTCATGACCTTGAGATGGGGTTTGCCACATGTAAACACATCCGGTGGTTGGGAACAGTGTAAAGCTCAATTCATCAGACTATATTACAGTCTTTCATTGATTGATAGTCCACGATTTATGGGTGTTGCACCACTCTCTCCTCTTCTGAGCATTAATATTGGTCACTAGTGGTTTGGCAATTGGAGCTCACCCATGAATGTTTTGCTTATGGAGTTCAAAAGAATTTGAGGAAAGGGGGGATGGCCTGTTTTAAGGTCCCCCTTCCCTCGTGGAATGGTGAGGGTAGAAGTTTCAAGCCCCCTACTGATTTCAATGGGGGGGGGCAGACGTGATAGGTCAAAAGGGTCAGATAATTGGGAATGTTCTGGAAGTTCTGGGGGGTCCTCTAGGATGGGTCATTTAAGGTCACCTGACCCCCCCCAAACAGAAATTCCCAGGACCCCTATTTAAGCAGGAGGCTGAGCGGGTTCTTTGCCAGCTGGCAGAGGGATATTTAAAGAGCGCCCAACTGATTTTGGCTGATTTTGTTTCGTTTTAAAGTATTTTTTGATTAAAAGAGTTATGGTGGATTGTTGCTTGTTTATATTTGTGAAAACCAATAAACAAGGCCACAGCCGTTAATAATCCAGTTTGGTGTGTCTAGTGTTCTTTGTATGTTTGGAGTTTATGCCGCCTACTGTCCCATGTTCCATCATTTCCACTTTCAAAATGAAACATGTCGTCACTTTCACACCTGCAAATCATGTAGCTTCCATATTTTTATCCAACCCCTGTGCAGGGGCCGATCCACAGCCTAGTCTCGGGAGGGGCACTGGCAGAAAATATGTTTTTTTTGCGGGAAAGTTATTGGGGCAGTGGCTGGTGTTAGCGCTTTCATCATCACGGCACCATGGTTGTTATGGTGTCAGGATAATTGAAGCGCATTATTTCTACTGTTACATTGTAATATAAAATGAAATGGTTCAACTCACCATAATGCAGAATCAGTGGGAGCCCTGAGTGTGTCACTTGCCACGTCCCTGCCACCGGATGCTGATTGTCACTTGCCACATCCCCTGCCACACATTGCTGATTGTCACTTGCCACACATTGCTGATTTTCACTTGCCACGTCCCTGCCACTGGATGCTGATTGTCACTTGCCACATCACCTGCCACACGTTCCCGATTGTCACTTGCCACACATTGCTGATTTTCACTTGCCACGTCACCTGCCACACGTTGCTGAATTTTATTTGCCACGTCCCTGCCACAAGTTGCTGATTTTCACTTGCCACGTCACATGCCACATGTTGCTGATTTTCACTTGCCATGTCCCTGCCACAAGTTGCTGATTTTCACTTGCCATGTCACCTGCCACAAGTTGCTGATTTTCACTTGCCACGTTACCTGCCACACATTGCTGATTTTCACTTGCCACGTCACTTGCCACACGTTGCTGATTTTCACTTGCCACGTCCCTGCCACAAGTTGCTGATTTTCACTTGCCACGTCCCTGCCACAAGTTGCTGATTTTCACTTACCACGTCACCTGCCACATGTTGCAGATTGTCATTGGCCTGCTAAGATGCAGATTGTCACCTACCAGAGTGAAGGCAGGCAGCAGAGAGATGATGTAATCTCTCTGCTGCCCGCGGCTGCACAGTGAGGGCGAAACTGCAGTGATGCAGGGCGGGCGGTGAGAGATGATGTCATCTCTCTGCTCCCTGCCCGCTGGCTCTCTGACTGGCCAGCACCTCCACTCTCATGCCGAACAGCCCGCCCACTTACTCGATGATCGCCCTGCCCGCCCGCACACTCACCTACTAACCCCCCCTTACTCATCCGCCGACATGCAGTGCCAGCTCAGGCGCTCACTCACCTGCCGACCCTGTTGACTGACCAGCACCTCTGCTCACCTGCCAACCGGCCCGCCCGCACACTCACCTGCCGACCTCCCCTCACTCATCTGCCGACTTGCCTGCTCAGGAGCTCACTCACCTGCCAACTCCCGCTGACTGGCCCGCCCGCACACTCGTCCCCTGACTGGCCTGTCCATCACTAATTTCTCGGAGGGGGCAGTTGCCCCGTTGCTCCCCCCTGGATCCACCCCTTGTATGCAGAGCTGATAACATTGTTTGAAATTTCAGAGCAGCATTGTCAACTCACTACAGGAAGCTTGGAGTTCACTGGATTTATAGTGGGGTTTACATTTTTTGTACTTTTGGAAAAGATATGCACTTTCATTGGTATCAGATCAAAAGGGAGAAAATAAGGGAAGTATGTTGCTTACAGACACTTTATTGGTATATTGGCAAGTTCTGTTTAACAAATTGCCGCACGCCGATATACGTCGGCACAATGGCAGCGGTGGCCAAATGGGTGTACCTGTACGTCCCCTTTAAGAGGCGGGGATAGCAGGCACGCGCATGCCCGCCGCGTACAGCGTGACCGTGCCCGCGGGACCAGCAGACTCTATGTCTGCCGGTGTCCCTGCGATCGTGTCACGGTTCCTCAGGACGGGAAAGTTCAAACAAGGCATTTCCCCATTCTGGCTTGTGTCAGGACAGAGATCACTGCTCTCTGTCATTGGGAGCAATGATTGCTGTCATGTTACTATTAACCCACCCCCCCACAGTTAAAATCACTCCCTAGGACACACTTAACCCCTTCATCGCCCCCTAGTGGTTAACCCCTTCCCTGCCAGTGTCATTTTCACAATAATCAGTGCATTTTTATAGCATTGTCGATAAATGACAATGGTCCCAAAACAATGTCAAAAGTGTCCGATGTGTCCGCCATAATGTCGCAGTCCCTATAAAAATCACATATCGCCGCCATTACTAATAAAAAAAATGAATAATAAAAATGCCATAAAACTATCCCCTATTTTGTAGATGCTATAACTTGTGCGCAAACCAATCAATATATGCTTATTGCAATTTTTTTTTTACCAAAAATATGTAGAAGAATACGTATCGGCCTAAACTGAGGAAAAAAATATTTTTTTATATATTTTTGGGGGATATTTATTATAGCAAAAAGTAAAAAATATTGCGTTTTTTTTTCAAAATTGACGCTCTTTTTTTGTTTATAGCGCAAAAAATAAAAACCGCAGAGGTGATCAAATACCTCTATTTGTGGGGAAAAAAAAGGACGTCAATTTTATTTGGGTGCAACGCCGCACTACCGCGAAATGGTTCCCATAGACACACTCCTAAACCTTGTGGACAGCCTTCCCAGAAGAGTTGAAGCCGTTATAGCTGCAAAAGGTGGGCCAACTCAATATAGAACCCTACAGACTAATGCCGCGTACACACGATCAGACATTCCGACAACAAAATCTATGTTTTTATTTCCGACGGATGTTGGCCCAAACTTGTCTTGCATACACACGGTCGCAAAAATGTTGTCAGAAATTCCGAACGTCAAGAACGCGGTGACGTACAACGCATACGACGAGCCGAGAAAAATGAAGTTTAATAGCCAGTGCGGCTCTTCTGCTTGATTCCGAGCATGCGTGGAATTTTGTGCACACGATCAGAATTTCCGACAACGGATTTTGTTGTCGGAAAATTTGAGATCCAGATCTCAAATTTTGTTTGTCAGGAAATTCCGATGGAAAATGTCCGATGGAGCCTACACACGGTCGGAATTTCCGACAACAAGCTCATATCTAACATTCGTTGTCGGAGATTCCGACTGTGTGTACGCGGCATAAGACTGGGATGACATTAAAGTTAATTTCATGTGTGTCTATATTTGGCTACCTGGAATTACACTCATATCTTTTGGGACCTGTATTTTGACTTTTTATTTTTATTTTTTACACACATTCTGTGTGGGACTATACTTATATTATTTTTATACACATTTGTTTGGGATTTATTTTTGGTTTCTATAACTATAAATATTGTTTATTTATCTGCTACTTTGTAAAACTTTCACTATATACAGTGGGGACGGAAAGTATTCAGACCCCCTTCAATTTTTCACTCTTTGTTATATTTCAGCCATTTGCTAAAATCATTTAAGTTTATTTTTTTCCTCATTAATGTACACACAGCACCCCATATTGACAGAAAAACACAGAATTGTTGACATTTATGCAGGTTTATTAAAAAAGAAAAAATGAAATATCACATGGTCCTAAGTATTCAGACCCTTTGCTGTGACACTCATATATTTAACTCAGGTGCTGTCCATTTCTTCTGATCATCCTTGAGATGGTTCTACACCTTCATTTGAGTCCAGCTGTGTTTGATTATACTGATTGGACTTGATCAGGAAAGCCACATACCTGTCTATATAAGACCTTACAGCTCACAGTGCATGTCAGAGCAAATGAGAATCATGAGGTCAAAGGAACTGCCTGAAGAGCTCAGAGACAGAATTGTGGCAAGGCACAGATCTGGCCAAGGTTACAAAAAAAAATCTGCTGCACTTAAGGTTCCTAAGAGCACAGTGGCCTCCATAATCCTTAAATGGAAGACGTTTGGGACGACCAGAACCCTTCCCTGAGTTGGCCGTCCAGCCAAACTGAGCTATCGGGGGAGAAGAGCCTTGGTGAGAGAGGTAAAGAAGAACCCAAAGATCACTGTGGCTGAGCTCCAGAGATGCAGTTGGGAGATTGAAGAAAGTTGTAGAAAGTCAACCATCACTGCAGCCCTCCACCAGTCGGGGCTTTATGGCAGAGTGGCCCGATGGAAGCCTCTCCTCCGTGCAAGACACATGAAAGCCCGCATGGAGTTTGCTAAAAAAAAACCTGAAGGACTCCAAGATGGTGAGAAATAAGATTCTTTGGTCTGATGAGACCAAGATAGAACTTTTTGGCCTTAATTCTAAGCGGTATGTGTGGAGAAATCCAGGCACTGCTCATCACCTGTCCAATACAGTCCCAACAGTGAAGCATGGTGGTGGCAGCATCATGCTGTGGGGGTGTTGTTCAGCTGCAGGGACAGGACGACTGGTTGCAATCAAGGGAAAGATGAATGTGGCCAAGTACAGGGATATCCTGGACGAAAACCTTCTCCAGAGTGCTCAGCACCTCATCAGACTGGGCCGAAGGTTTACCTTCCAACAAGACAATGACCCTAAGCACAGAGCTAAAATAATGAAGGAGTGGCTTCACAACAACTCCGTGACTGTTCTTGAATGGCCCAGCCAGAGCCCTGACTTAAACCCAATTGAGCATCTCTGGAGAGACCTAAAAATGGCTGTCCACCAACGTTTACCATCCAACCTGACAGAACTTGAGAGGATCTGCAAGGAGGAATGGCAGAGGATCCCCAAATCCAGGTGTGAAAAACTTGTGGCATCTTTCCCAAAAAGACTCATGGCTGTATTAGATCAAAAGGGGCTTCTACTAAATACTGAGCAAAGGGTCTGAATATTTAGGACCATGTGATATTTCAGTTTTTCTTTTTTTAATAAATCTGCAAAAATGTCAACAATTCTGTGTTTTTTTCTGTCAAAATGTGGTGCTGTGTGTACATTAATGAGGAAAAAAATGAACTTAAATGATTTTAGCAAATGGCTGCAATATAACAAATAGTGAAAAATTCAAGGGGGTCTGAATACTTTCCGTCCCCACTGTATGTATGGTTTTTCAGGCTTTCACTATTGGTTCATTGGTTTGACAGATATATAATTTAGCACACTATATGCATAAATTGTGCCTATGACAAGCTTCGTTTGATCACTTTACACTTATGTTTTTTTTTATCTGCCACCAAAGTACTGATTATTTGATTAAGCACATTTTTTGCCATATCACATTCTTACGCCTGTGATTGATGGATACATATACACACATTTAGCCTAATAGGATAGGTATCTCCTCTTTATATAGGCACCACTGGCTTATTGGTTTGACAGATATATCATTTACTACACTATATGTAGGGTCACTTACCTACCATTCTTCCTACACTGTATTTATTTGTTTTATTCGGTTTTAGTAGGGTAGCGCCACTCACCCCATTTCTTTACTTCTACTTATTGTAAGTTTCCTCCTTGGGAACCGAATGGGGGGGGGGCTGCAACCCGTTACCATCCTGAGCGCGGCGCATACCACAAATTTGACGTGTGTATATGTATATAAAGACAGGTGTCACAATACTTTTGACAATATAGTTTACACACACACACACACATATATATATATATATATATATATAGATATAGATATAGATATAGATATATATATATATATATAGATATATATATATATATATGTTGTGAAAAACACATCTGTTACAGGACATCAAAAAACTGAGCTAGCATGTCCTTTGTGTGTAACAGGCTGTCGAATTTTCCTTTCCGCGCACTGCTAGAATTTCATCGCTCTCCTCCTTAAAGTCTTCGTTTTGAATCAGTATGGCCTACAGAGAAGGACTCTGTTGGTGAAATCGCATTACTGTGATCCCCAGCACAAATTGAAGCTGACATTTCAAAGCATGGTTTTCTCATGAAAGCAAGAAGCGAGACGCAGACTGCAATGGCAGCTCTGAGCAAGAAAAGCCACGCATCCAAACCCCCGTCCAAAAAAAAGGGAGAAAAACAGCCACTTGCCAATTAATGCTAAACAGCGGCTAGACTTCCCGTCTAGACATCTTGTTAACAAAAGCATGTGTAGGAGGGGGGGTAGCGGTGTAGATAAAGGCGTTGGCAAAATCCAAACAAGGCAGTGCTTATATCTTATACAAAAGCCCCTACGGCGTGTGTATTGCCAAAATCTTTTGCTTTAAATTTCGGGTTTTGTAGAGAGAAAGAGAGAAAGAGCCTTCATCTTTGTCTCCATAGATGGATCATACGAGCCATAGATGGATCACAATTTGCCCAGTTCAGCAGGAACTGGCCATATTTCGCTCTATCTATGGTATCTATGGCAATTCCTGTTTTCTAAAGATCAACTCATCAAAAACAGTTTTGTTGGAAAATTTTGTTCGATTAATCGGGAAAGCAGGAGTCTCTGCTTTCAGAATACAATGCCATAGTGTGTGGATGGGGGAATCTGTTCATAGAAAATTGATAGAAAAAGTTGATTAGTATATGACCAGCCTTAAGCCTCACGATCGGATTTTCCGACGGGAATTGTGTGTTGACAGCCTGTTGGCCTAAAATCCGACCGTGTGTGTACGCTCCATCGGACAAATGTTGGATGGCAGGCTTATAAATTTTCAGCGGAGAAATGTCTGTTGTCAGATTTTCCGAGCATGTGTACACAAGTCCGTCGGACAAAAGTCCAAAGTACAAACACGCATGCTCGGAAGCAAGGATGAGCCGGAAGCGGTCGGTCTTGTAAACTAGCGTTCGTGATGGAGAATTAACATTCGTGACGCGGCAAATTATGAAATCTCCAAATGCAGCGCACAATTCTCTTCTTCTTTAATGGGATAATAATGAAGCTGCTTTGCTGGTGATACTGATGGAGTTCTGCCAAACGTATTTTAAAAGGCTTTTATTTTCTAGTGATATCAAGAATAATATTATTATGCTTGTTTTTTTTTTGTTTTTTTTTTAACACAACACCATTATCTCGTAGTTTTTATTATCAAAGATACAACTATGTTGGTGTCCCTTGTTAATTTTACATTGTATTTTTTTCAATGTAACTGCCTACTCCCAAACTGTCATTTGAAGTAAAACACATAGCCAAGTATTATTCTCCACTATTTTTTTTATTGTGCGTTAAAAAAAGAAAACAAATAAAATTAGACATGATATCTGCCAATAGAACTTAACCAAAAAGTGCATTCTCTGCATCCAAAAATATAGAAAATATACCAAATCAAATCATTATTCAACCAAAAAATAAAATAAAAGCCTCATGCATGTGTCCTGCTTCTTAATATAGGGGGTCAACGATTTTGGTGAAAGCAGGGGTCTGTCATCCGGAGATCATTGTGAAAAAACATCCGGATTATTCTCCTGGAGCTCCCACAGCAAAGGCATATGACATAATTGGTCACGATTAATAAAGCAACCAATTTTTGGTCCAAGAAATCCTCCTCTTCCTGTTCCTGGACTGGACTTGGGTCAAAGCAATAACTTCAAGGCCAATAATAAATAACACGTTATCTCCTCCGATTCCGCAACATGGCTGGTTGATGAACGCCCATTCAGAAGTGAACTGAAAAGCACGAAATGAAAAGCACGAAATGAAAAGCACGAATCAACACTCACCAAACTGCTACTAACACGAAATTAGCAGAAGGAGCCCAAAGGGTGGCGCCTGACAATTGAACTTCCTCTTTATCAGCTCGTAGTACGTATAGTAGTACGTATAGTACGTCGTATAGTACGTCACTACGTTCGTGTTTGTTGGCCGACAATTGTGTACTGTTTGTATGCAAGACAAAATACAGGCACACGCCCTTTGGACAAAAGTCTGACCTTTTGTCTGCGGAAAATCCAATCGTGTGTACGAGGCTTTAGTCTCTCTATTTATTTTGTTCTGTGACTATTGTCACCAAGACAGAAGGTTATGGGGAGCCACAATTGTTCGGTTGTCACCAGAACAAGTAGTGAGGTTACAATTTTTTTAGTAGGGACACTCTGAGCTGCCTAAGAGAGGAGTTCTCATTAACTGTGAAGGAATTTCTTCTCAGTTCCTATTACGGGTGTGTAGTGGAGGAAGATTACCCCGATGGGGGGCAAATAAACTCACTGGGGTTTCATACCTTTCCATACGCTATCCAGAACTCCAACTAAATCTCTGAAGATTAACTCTGGGGTGGCAATTTTCATGAAAACAGGGTGTGGTTTCCTTTGTTAGCTAGCAGGAAAATCCAATAATAAATTTAAAGGGTGATCAAGATTTTGATCACCCAAAAACGATATAAATACATGATATGTATGTGTAGCAATAACTCTCAGTGGAGCTGCTGATTTAAGCGGGCTTGTTACCTTCACTCTCGATACCTCTGTTTCACCGACACCGGGTCTAGGGTTCCGTTGAGTTTACCTCTGGACGATATAAGCACCAACAAGAAAATTTCTCTGAATATTGATCACTTGTAGTTGAAAGCGCTCCCCCTGTAGGATTCAATCTTTGCCCGCCTGGATAGGCCTCTCTCACTTGTCTAGCAGCCAGTGCGCAGCACAAACTAAAGTCTCTGCCACAGACTTGTTTGGAATAAAACCCGTACGATCCTCTGCCACAGGATGTATTGGTTTGTGATGAATGTCAGATACAGTACTTGGACCTTTGAGCCAACCCGGCAGTACTATACTGTAAGATTACTTCGGAATGCGTCCTCCAACCGAGTCACCAGGCCACTCTCCAGACCAGCACTCTGCATGATCCTTCCATGACGGGTCCTCCCCTGGGATCTCCTCGGTTGTCCAGCTTCTTCACTCAGGATAGACAGCTCAGGACCATTCCTCTGCTGCTGTGGTAGACCCCAGACAGGCTTCTGGGCCACCCACACGCCGCAGCGATGTGGGCCTCCGAAACGGAGGACCACGAGGTGGTATTCCTAGTGCATACCTGTCGGCCAGGAGGGCCAGCAGGTGGCTGAAAAACAACCCTAAAATATGGCGTCTGTCCCATGAATACCCTCTCCCAGAATGCAACTCGGAAGACCACCTCCACCGAGTTATCTCCGGGACAGAGGAGCACTCATACGCTTCAACACGTTGCTCTTCCAACACCAGCCGATGGCGACAACGACACCCACCGGCACAATGTGGAACTACACGCAACGTCAGCCAAGCTGGAACAGAGGCAAATCTAACTCCCTCTGATAAGCGACCCACTAAATTTACCTATCCAAATTCAAATCTACCAGCGGTACATATGCATGTGTATATATGTATAAATAAGTATATATACAGTGTACTGTATGCGTGTGTGTGTATCTACATATAGGTTGATTAGCCATAACATAATTACCACCCACCATAACCCATCGAGGCATGGACTTCAATAGACCTCTGAAGCTATGCTGTTGTATCTGGCACCAAGCTGTCAGTAGCAGATCCTTTAAGTCCAGTAATTTTCAGGGGGGCCTCCATGGATCGGACTTGTTTTTCCAGCACATCCCACAGATGCTTCATTGGATTGAGATCTGGAGAATTTGGAGGCAAATTCAACACCTCAAACTCATTGTGTTCCGCAAACCACTTTTGAATTCATTAGACCAGGCCACCACCTTCCATTGCTCCGTGATCCAGTTGTGATGCTCACTTGCCCATTGTAGGCGCTTTTGGCTGTGGACGCGAGTCAGCGGGGGGCACCCCGACCAGTCTGCGGCTACACAGCCCCATACACAACTTACTGCGATGCACTGCATGTTCTGGCACCTTTCTGTTGGAACCAGCATTAACTTTTTAAGCAATATGAGCTACAGTAGTTCTTCTATTGGATCAAACTACAAAGGCAAGCCTTCGCTCCCCACATGCATTAGTGTTCCCTGGCCGCCCTTAACCCTGTCACTGGTTCACCAGATTACCTTCTTGCACCACTTTTGGTCGGTCTTAACCACTGTAGACCAAAAACATCCCACAAGAGCTGCAGCTTTGAAGATGCTCCGACCCATTGTCTAGCCATTACAATTTAGCCCTTGTCAAAGTAAACCAAATCCTTCACTTGCCCATTTTTTTCTACTTCATCAACTTCAGGGACAACACGTTCACTGGCTGCCTAATATATATCCCACCCACTTTTAGATGCCATTGTAATGAGATAATCAATGTTATTCACTTTACCTGTCAGTGGTCATAATCTATAATCTATCTATATACAGTTTAAAAAAAAAATATATATATATATATATAGACTATAGATTATAACCACTGACAGGTAAAGTGAATAACATTGATTATCTCGTTACAATGGCATCTAAGAGTGGGTGGGATATATATTAGGCAGCCAGTATAACAATACACAATAAACAAAAATTTAAAAAAGCAGCTAACACTAAATTGCTGGGACACAATAACACAATATAAAATAGAAGGTGTAGCGCTATAAAAAAATTTAAACAATAAAGTCCATCTATATTAAAAAAACTGGAAAGACGATCGAACTGAAGATCTTCATCCAGAACCAGATAGATCAGACAGGAAAGCCACCACCAGCACCCAAACCAACTGACCCTTACCATCAGTGTGTAGGGTACACACAATATAAATTGGATTAATGGCCCCAGCAGTTCCTCTGCATCGATCGAACCACTCCACTGTTAGACTAAGCCTATTCCTCTCCACACGGATAGATTGAACCCAAAAGACTGCTTCTAATTATAAACTTCACTGGATCTCTCCAGCATCCACATGAAGGTACAAGAGAAAAACAGGGCTCATTGCGCAGACATCCAAATAAATAAGATGTTTATTAAGTAAAAAAGCTGGTACACTCACATTAATGAACTATCAGGCATATGGAAACAATCATTGTTTCAAACCAGAAAGATGGCCGCCGTGTCTCCAGTCAGCGTCCCGCGTCACACACGTCCTTAAGCTCCACCCGACGTTTCGTCATAAAGATGCGTCATCAGGGGCATTTTTTTTAGCTCTACACCTTCTATTATATATATATATATATATATATATTGCTTTTTCCATTATTGTTGGACAGGGTCGGACTGGCCTACCGGGATACCGGGAAATTTCCCGGTAGGCTGCCTGTCCTGGGACCTCTTTCAACTGCGGCTGCATCGGCACCCAGGGCCGATCATAGTGCAGAACCTTCCTCTCTCTCCCTCCTCTCCCTCTTGTGTAATCACACTCAGCGCGATCTCCCACTGTGTCATGGAGTTGGGATCTGAAATGTTCAGCTATGCTGCAAAAAAGTCCCACCTTCCTAGACCATCATAGACGGAACACTGATCCAATCATTAGATCAGTGTTCCGTCTATGATGGTCTAGGATGCGGGACTTTGTTAAAGCGTAGCTGAACATTTCAGATCCCAGCTCCATGACGCAGTGGGAAATGTACATTGTTCCGGTGGACGCCCCTTTTTTTTTTAATTTCAAACATTGTAGAACCGCTTCAAAGGTCACCCAAAATACATACCAGACCCTGTACGAGTCTGGTACATATTTTGGGGGGGTTCCTCATGCCATTTTTTACAAAGAAAACCAAGTTGGCAGCAAAACATTATTTATTGACTATTGCAAAGGGTTTAATATTGAGTTGGCTCTCCCTTTGCAGCTAAAACAGCTTCAACTCTTCTGGGAAGGCTGTCCACAAGGTTTAGGAGTGTGTCTATGGGAATGTTTGACCATTCTTCCAGAAGCTCATTTGTGAGGTCAGGCACTGATGTTGGACCAGAAGGCCTGGCTCGCAGTCCCTGCTCCAATTCATCCCAAAGGTGTTCTACCGGGTTGAGGTCAGGATTCTGTGCAGGCCAGTCGAGTTCCCCCACCCCAAACTCGCTCCTCCATGTCTTTATGGACCGTGCTTTGTGCACTGGTGCGCAGTCATGTTAGAACAGGAAGGGGCCATCTCCAAACTTTTCCCACAAAGTTGGGAGCATGAAATTGTTTAAAATGTCTTGGTATGCTCACGCCTTAAGAGTTCCCTTCACTGGAACTAGGAGGCCAAGCCCAACTTCTGAACAACCCCACACCATAATCCCCCTTCCACCAAATGATTTGGACCAATGCACAAAGCAAGGTCCATAAAGACATGGATGAGCCAGTCTGACAGGGTCCTGACCTCAACCTGATATAATACTTTTGGGATGAATAAGAGCAGAGACTAAAAGCCAGGCCTTCTGGTCCAACATCAGTGCCTGACCTCACAAATGCGCTTCTGGAAGAAGGTCAAACATTCCCATAGACACACTCCTAAACCTTGTGAACAGTCTTCCCAGAAAATTTGAAGCTGTTATAGCTGCAAAGGGTGGGCCATCTCAATATTGAACCCTACGGACTAATGCCGCGTACACACGGTTGGAATTTCCGACAACAAATGTTCGATGTGAGCTTGTTGTCGGAAATTCCAACCGTGTGTAGGCTCCTTTGGACATTTGTTGTCGGAATTTCCGACAACAAAAATTTGAGAGCTGGTTCTCAAATTTTCTGACAACAAAATCTGTTGTCGGAAATTCCGATCGTGTGTACACAATTCCAACACACAAAGTTCCACACATGCTCGGAATCAAGCAGAATAGCCGCACTGGCTATTCAACTTCATTTTTCTCGGCTCGTCGTACGTGTTGTGCATCACCGCGTTCTTGACGTTCGGAATTTCCGACAACATTTGTGCGACCGTGTGTATGCAAGACAAGTTTGAGCCAACATCCGTCGGAAATGAATCCAGGATTTTGTGTGTTGCGTGCAAATTTTCTGCATGCAAAGGCAGGTGTCCCAATACTTTTGGTAACTTAGTGTATGTTTCATCCTTAGTAGAAGCAAATCTGAACCTCATCCCTACATATATGCCATTTTCAAGGTTGACATAACCAAAATCACAATTTTGTAGCAAGAATAATTTCTCACTATTACTATTCCATTATTACAAATAATAATTATTTGCAGTACAGCGAAACGATCACGTCATACACCCTGTCATCTGTCTGTCCTTCCCTCCCCTCAGGATACTTCTCTACACCTCGGAAAACATCTTGATCAAGAAACGAGCGAGTCCATATCACAAACCTCATTCCACTTCTTCGGGGGCCCAGAGACAGAGCACTTATTGTATAAAATATGTAGCAGCGTTTGTTCTGTTGCTGCCGCCACAGTTCAGATCACTTACAAGTCGAGCGTTTTCCCCATTCTCTCTCATCCCGCGCTCTTTTTTTTTTCGGCTTGCGGTTTTTATCTTATTCAAAGAGCACCAGACAGCCTTTGAAGACAGCTCAAAGCTCTTCTTTTTTTTTTTTCTTTCTTTTTTTTTTTTTTTTTTCTTCACTTCTCAACTTGATACTGAATGAGGCGTCTTAGGAGAAAACATTCAACCCCGTGGTAATTTGGGATACTCCAATTATATGAGAGTATAGAACATTTGTATGATTTTTCTTTTTAACAAGAGTGTGACTATCACTGAAGCACCATCAAACAGACAAGCGTTAATGCATGACTATTGACGGAACCAGGAAAGGAGAAATAGGGAAAAAAATATATAAGTTACGGAGAGGAAATGCTGAAAAAGAAGAATGTTTTGGCTCGTGATGAGAATAGTAAAATGCTGCACTATATCTTTTGGACTAATTAACGGGGCTCAGCCTTTATATAATTAAAGAGACTTAAAGCAAAACCTAAACCCATCATGCTCCTCCCTTCTACCTCCCTCTTGCCCATTCAGCAGTTTTTTTCTTTAATACCTGTTAATGCACTAATTCCACTGCCTAGGTCCCTGGGGCCGGTGCTGTCACCAAGTAAGCCAGGGCTGCAGCTGTGCTGGTTGGTCCACATGCACTGAAATCAACATTCCCGTGTGTCTTCTGGATCCTGAGAAACTCCTGCCGCTGGACAGACAATATGTAATGTCAATGCCATGAAGGCAGTGGCATGGAAACCCAAAAAATGATCCCTCCTCCTGTGCACAGCCACAGAAGAAGAGTGAAGACATGGGACCAGATGGTCTTATGACCACAAGCTTGACAAGCAAGCAATAGGTTTGGTCAACGTCGTGAAGGCAGTGATATGGACTCCCAAAGAAGGATCCCTTCTCCTGTGCACAGAAGAAGAGAGAAAACATAGGACCTGGTGATCACATGGCCACAAATTTAGGTGGGAGCCAATAGGTTCTGTCAACATCATGAAGGCAGTGACATGGAGTCCAGAAGAAGGATCCCTCCTCCTGTGCACAGAAGAAGAGAGAAGACATGGAACCGGACGGTCACATGACCACAAACTTAGGTGACAACCAATAGATTGTGTCACTGTCATGAAGGCGTTGGTGACATGGACTCCTCAAGAATGATCCCTACTCCTGTGCACAGAAGAAGAGAGAAGACATGGGACCAGATGGTCTTATGACCACAAACTTGACAAGCAAGCAATAGGTTTGGTCAACGTCGTGAAGGCAGTGATATGGACTCCCGAAGAAGGATCCCTTCTCCTGTGCACAGAAGAAGAGAGAAAACATAGGACCTGGTGATCACATGGCCACAAATTTAGGTGGGAGCCAATAGGTTCTGTCAACATCATGAAGGCAGTGACATGGAGTCCAGAAGAAGGATCCCTCCTCCTGTGCACAGAAGAAGAGAGAAGACATGGAACCGAACGGTCACATGGCCACAAATTTAGATAACAACCAATAGGTTGTGTCAATGTCGTGAAGGTGGTAACATGGACTCCCCAAGAAGAATCCCTTCTTTAGTGCACAGAAGAAGAAAGAAGACATGGGACCAGATGATCACATGACCACAAATTTAGGTGGCAGCCAATAGGTTTTGAAAACGTCATGAAGAAGGTGACACGGAGTCCAGAAGAAGGATCCTTCCTCCTGTGCACGGAAGAAGAGCGAAGACATGGAACCAGATGTTCACATAACCACAAATTTAGGTGACAACCAATAGGTTGTGTTAACATCATGAAGTTGGTGACATGGACTTCCCAAGAACGATCCCTCATCCTGTACAGGGAAGAAGAGCGGAGACATGGGAGCAGATGATCACATGGCAGACAATAGGTTGTGTCAACATCATGAAGGCGGTGACATGGAATCCAGAAGAAGGATCCCTCCTCCTGTGCACGGAAGAAGAGAGAAGACATGGAACCAGATGTTCACATAACCACAAATTTAGGTGACAACCAATAGGTTGTGTCAACGTCATAAAGGTGGTGACATGGACTTCCCAAGAAGGATCCCTCATCCTGTACACAGAAGAAGAGTGGAGACATGGGACCAGATGATCACATGGCCACAAAAATTAGGTGGCAGCCAATAGGTTGTGTCAACATCATGAAGGCGGTGACATGAAATCCAGAAGAAAGATCCCTCCTCCTGTGCACAGAAGAAGAGAGAAGACATGGAACTGGATGGTCACATGACCACAAATTTAGGTGATAACCAATAGGTTGTGTAAATGTAATGAAGGTGGTGGTGTCATGGACTCACCAAGAAGGATCCCTCCTTCTGTTCACAGAAGAGAGAAGACATGGGACTAGATGATCACATGACTATAAATTTAGGTGGCAGCCAATAGGCTGTGTCAACGTCATAAAGGCAATGGCATGGATGCTGAAGAAGAACCTCTCCACTTGTGTACAGAAGAGGACAGATGAAATGGGACCAGATTGTCAAATGACCACAAATTTAGGTGATTAAAAGGTGCATGTACTTTTTTTAGCCATGGGATCATCACGTAAGCTCTGACATGGTTATAAAAAGGCTCTTTTGATGAACAAAGCTACTTACCTGTTATTATTTTTTTATAAAGCCATTTGAGTGGCATATGCCATGTCAGTGACAGGTGCTACTATATATCTTACTAGGTGCACTTAGAAGGAGAACAGTCCACAGAACACTGCACAGAATTAGGACCATATGTGCATCTACACAAGCATGTGCACATGAGCTAAAGCTTGCTGCTTATGCTCATGAGTGTGGGCATGCATGTTTGGATGGACTTTGGCACCCAGTGGCCTATTTAAAACCCTACAGTACTCAGGTTCATTGCTGAGTAGTTGTCAGCTCCTTTTGCCTGTGACCTGATCCTGTGTGTACATCCATATACTGACCCAGCTTGTTAACGCTGCTTGTTCCTGAACCCCTGTTGCTGGCTTCGACTTGTGACCTGTGACTCCGCTTCTGGTTCCTGATTCCGTATTTCTGTTGCCCGATTGTTCCCAACTCCTGCCTGTCTGACCACACACCCGAGATCCTGCATCTGCCGGCTGCCAGATTGCATGCTGCAATGTCTTCAGCTTCCCATCTGCAACCAGATCTCCTGACCTTATACCTTGTCATCAGCCCCAGGGGAAGCGGGACAAGAGATGTGAGGTAAGCCCTCTCATCAGCTTGTTAACAATAGTAAAAGTATTATTTAAAAAATATATTATCGGTCCTTCTTTGTCCATTTGTATGAAAGGTTAGAGTTAACATTAGGGTTCCTCTGTTTCTAGTATTTCATTTCATGTTTTCATGTTTTCATGTTCTCAGCTAACAAGGAGCCCATTTTTGGCTCAAGAACAGGTTAGATGGAAGGAGCATTTTTAACTCTCAGGGATACATTTAAAGCCTACTCAAAAAAAACCCCTCTAAAACCACCTTAATATCTCCCACACCATTGACTCTAATGCATTTCAGGGAAAAGTGGTGATATTTTATTGAAATGTCCTGATTTTCCCCAATATGCTACATTTTTGCTAATCAATAATGTAGAATGATAATGTAGGAGTGTCAATTGTCTGTTTTATTAGTGTGTGTAGCTCGTAACCCCGCAGGAATCTCTTGGAATGATGGGCTCTCTGCTTTATGCCACGACTCTGTAAGCCGTTACGCTCTGATCTGACACACCTGGTTATATAATAGCATTCTACAAGAACCTACAGTATATCAGCTCAGGTATTAGAACACCACCCAACTGTTGACACATAGAAAATAAACGTCAGGCTAGTAGATTGTATATAAAGTAAGTACGGTATATTGTCAAAATGTTAATGTAAATGGCAATGCGCCAGCATCAATAAACAGGTAAAGACTCTATTAAATTCCAGTAAAGTAACTGATGTAAATAAAAAACAGCATGCACAGTGAAAGTATAAATGTCAATGAACAATCTCACAGTGACTCTCTGCAGCAGCTGATCAAGAAAAGTGTTTCTGTGTACACTCTGTGTTTATACCCCTGGACTTCTGTATATGTAGGCTTTCCTAGGTGGGGTACCCCTGAGCAGTGTTTGTATAGTAGTTGGCGCCTTATTTGCAAACTTTGAGCCAGCTAACATTGGGGCCTGTCTGTATGGTGGTGCACATACTACCATCTCTTTTAGACGTGTAGTGAATTACTTTTGGGCTGTTAGGCAAAGGGCCATCTCTGGTTGTATTGGATCACTAACAGTGGGAAACAAGCACAGCTGAATGCACTCACCAGTCCTGGTACACCACCAACCTTGTCCCAACCGCTTGGCGGTCTGCTGTCCTCAGGAACCCAGCCGCAGTAACTTAGTCTTCGCAATCAGGACATTTACATTCAGCTCCAGCTCTCTGGTCCTTGGTAGTTCTGTCTGGGGTAGGCACAGACATGCACAGGCAACAGGTCTGTACTGCTCCGGTCCCCAGCAGCAAGAAACTGTCAGTGCCCATTTACAATGGAACGCGGTGTGAGAAACCCACATTCTGTGCACGTTTCCCGCACTTTGTTCCAATAACACCGGATGTGCGATCTGCTGCGGGTGTCATTAGATTCCTAACGACACCCCTCCACCAGCCTGCAATTTGGTGAGGGGATGCATTGGAAACCTTCACTGCCATTGTGCTATTTGCTGGGTGTCCAGTGCGACCAGTGCCTTTAAGGAGGGATGGGCTCCCTTTAGGCATACCTGCCCTCAATCCATCCATTAATATACTGTATATGTGCTTGGAGGCTCTCAAAATTTAGGACTGCAGGTAATACTGGGGCGCCTTGTCGCAGCCTCTGCAACTTACGCATGCATTTTCTAATGTGTGCAAACGAAACCCCTGTTTTTACTGTGAACTATTGGACAGGACAATTTGGTTTGTTGCAGGCTGGGTGGTAAGTTGAGCTGGGAATTTTTATTTGTTTTTGTTTGACGTTGTTTTATTGAGTGAAGGTCTGCTTTAACTGCAGCAGAGAAAAATCAGGTCTCCTGCTCGACCAGACAGGGCTGTGCTGTATGTCAGAGCTCTGCCAAATCCTTTGGTAGGTTAAACAGCTCCCAAATATGTATTATATAAAAGTTGCAAATTCCTGTTGATCTCCTTTAAGGAATGTTTCACATTCACTTGGCTAAGCAGGCAGTGTTCCAAACACACTATTGTCAAGGAAGGGGATTACAAATTACCAGCTACCTCTCACCGAGAACAGAATCTTGGGAAAAGACCCTTATGCCCTCTTTCTGTGTCTCTACTTTCTTCTTTCTGAAACCTAAAGGCAACCATACACTATACAATAGGATTGTACAATCTCCATTTAGATCTACTATCAACTATGTAGTACTAGGACCTGCATGATTTGATACTGACCGAACTGAGTGTTTAGGTGTGTCCTCATATTACATCGTTTTGGTAACTATAAAGTAGATTATACAGAAATTGCACGGTCAGATTGTATAGTGTATGGGCAGCCTCAGAGTAATCCCCTGCCCTCCAGGCCCTCAGGATGTGCATTCGGTGCCTGTGGCTCTCAGCCGAACCTCTGCTCAGATATTATAAACTCCTCGGTATTTTTGTACACGAAGCCCGCTCCGCTTTCAACGCTTTGACTACTTAATGACGGTTAATGTCGGATCAGCGAGGCAGAAAATAGCCGAGAAAATGACTGAAAATTCCGTCAGGAATTACAGATATGGTGGGTGGATAATGGTGGGTTTATGGCTGTCATTTCCTCCGTCGGAATGGCTTGCAGACCCCCCCCCCCCCTCTCCTGGCACCGGGTGATAGAAAGGCACCTGCCATGGGGCTGGGCACAGCGCGAAGCTCGCCACTTTTCCGCATGGCTCGCAGGGTCCCCCGGGGCCAGCCTCGTGCTGATTTTATGGCACCATCCAATTAGAGGAAAGTGTCTGAACACAAAAGAGCAGGGGTGGAAGCCACGAAGAAAATGGTTATTAGCTCTAGAGCGGTAATTGTGCCATTTACTGTATTGTCCTGCCAACTCTATAAAACTGGCACCGCTCGGCCTCGCCTCCAGATAGCGAGTGAGTGGAAGACCGTTACTTCTTATATGGCCGGGCGCTGGAAGAATAAACTTAACCAAGAAAGGTCATTCTGATGTTAAAGGGGTAGTTCACGTTTTTTACTGTGCTGAGCCAGAAAAAACACTCAGTAATGCTGTTAAAGTCAGTCTGCGGCCAAAACTGAAAATAAAACCTTGAATAACACATGGAGAACACCTCCTTGATGGTACAGGGGTTCCACTTCTTATCAATACATAGCTTAAAAGCCTCCCCACCCACTGATACTTACCTTTGCTGAGTAAATCCATTCTCAAAAATACCCTGTACCTGTCAGGGTGGCATTACAAGATGGCATGCACATGCGCGCCAAGGCACATGACAAAGGTCAATTGCAGCAGGTTCCATATATGCATGCACATTTGTCATAACGCGCCAATTTACATGAGCAAGCTAATGCGCACAGGCAGGTTGCATAGGCGTATGTATGTGCGGGCACATGGGCAAGTGCCCATTATCAGTTTTGGTGCCAAGTGGCCTATTTAAGGAACGGAGCTTAGTCAAGAATTTGCCAGGACCTTCTTCAACTGTTACTCTGCAACCTGAACCTGTTCCTTAGTTTTTCCTTCCTGTTGCTTACCCGGCCTGCCCTTGGACCTCAGCTAGTTCCTGACTACAGCTAGTCTCTGCTGATTCTTGGCTTAACCTTGGCTACTTCTTGACAATGGCTTGATCCTGTTGATTGCCAGTTTTGACCTGGGATAGACCATGACTATGGCTTGTCTCTGCTGATTACTGGCTTGCACTTGGCTAGTTCCTGACCACACCTTATTCCTGATAATTCTTGGTTTTGACCTCAGCTAGACCTTGACTACAGCTTGTCTCTGCTTATTTCCCAGCTTGACCTTGGCTAGTTCATGACTGTGTCTTGTCTCTGCTGATTCCTGGCTTGACCTCGGCTAGTTCCTGACCATGACTTGTTCCTGCTGATTTCCGGTTTTTGACTTGGCTAGACCTTGACTATGGCTCACCGCTGCTGGTTTTCTGGTGTGGCCTTGGCTTGTCTCCTGACCACCAATCTGTCTGATACAGTACCTACTGTATGTCTTCTCAGTTGCTGACCACCACTTGTCCAAACCACGCTTTCAGCCTGATGTGTTTCTGTGTTCCAGCTAACTGGTTCACATGAGCATCTCACAGACAAACCTGCCTAAAGAGGGAAGCCTCTCTGAACTGCAGTCCTAGTATCCTTGCCACGCTGTGCTTTCTCACTCCCTGTGCTCCATTTTAGAGTGTTTGACAAGAGGTATAAGAGAAGTTCTCTAGTCATCTTGGCCTCCAACCAGGTACATAGTGCTTCCCTTTGTGGAACTGTTGATAGTGTCACATGTTGTGAATGATCTGATTTGGAGCCTCAGAGTCCTCATCTCTTTTAGTTCCACTGCAGTGTTACAGCCCCTTGCATAGCACCCGCATACACTGATGTCACTTCAGGACCTCAGAGAGCAACCACATACACTGATGTCACCCCAGGACCTTGGAGAGGGACCACATACACTGATATTACTTCAGGATCTTGTAGAATGACCCCATACACCAATGTCACTTCAGGACCTTAGGAGAGTAGTCACATACACTTATGTCACCTCAGGACCTCAGAGAGTGACCACATACATTGATGTCACTTCAGGACCTCATAAAATTACTACATACACTGGTGTCAGTTCAGGACCTCGGAGAGTGACCACATACGCTGATGTCACTTTAGGACCTCAGAGAGCAACCACCTACACTGATGTGGAGAGTGACCACATACACCGATGTCACTTCAGGACCTCAGAGAGCAACCACTTACACTGATGTCACCCCAGGTCCTCGGAGAGGGACCACATACACTGATGTCACTTCAGGATCTTATAGAACGACCACATACACCAATGTCATTTTAGGACCTTAGGAGAGCGGTCACATACACTTATGTCACCTCAGGACCTCGGAGAGTGACCACATACATTGATGTCACATCAGGACCTCGTAAAACATCCACATACACTGGTGTCAGTTCAGGACCTCGGAGAGTGACCACATACGCTGATGTCACTTTAGGACCTCAGAGAGAGACCACATACACTGATGTCACTTCAGGACCTCGTAAAATGACCACATACACTGATGTCAGTTCAGGACCTCGGAGAGTGACCACATACGCTGATGTCACTTCAGGACCTCAGAGAGAGACCACATACGCTGATGTCACTTTAGGACCTCAGAGAGCAACCACCTACACTGATGTCACTTCAGGATCTTATAGAACGACCACATACACCAATGTCATTTTAGGACCTTAGGAGAGCGGTCACATACACTTATGTCACCTCAGGACCTCGGAGAGTGACCACATACATTGATGTCACATCAGGACCTCGTAAAACATCCACATACACTGGTGTCAGTTCAGGACCTCGGAGAGTGACCACATACGCTGATGTCACTTTAGGACCTCAGAGAGAGACCACATACACTGATGTCACTTCAGGACCTCGTAAAATGACCACATACACTGATGTCAGTTCAGGACCTCGGAGAGTGACCACATACGCTGATGTCACTTCAGGACCTCAGAGAGAGACCACATACGCTGATGTCACTTTAGGACCTCAGAGAGCAACCACCTACACTGATGTGGAGAGTGACCACATACACCGATGTCACTTCAGGACCTCAGAGAGCAACCACTTACACTGATGTCACCCCAGGTCCTCGGAGAGGGACCACATACACTGATGTCACTTCAGGATCTTATAGAACGACCACATACACCAATGTCATTTCAGGACCTTAGGAGAGCGGTCACGTACACTTATGTCACCTCAGGACCTCGGAGAGTGACCACATACATTGATGTCACATCAGGACCTCGTAAAACATCCACATACACTGGTGTCAGTTCAGGACCTCGGAGAGTGACCACATACGCTGATGTCACTTTAGGACCTCAGAGAGAGACCACATACACTGATGTCACTTCAGGACCTCGTAAAATGACCACATACACTGATGTCACTTCAGGACCTCGTAAAATGACCACATACACTGGTGTCAGTTCAGGACCTCGGAGAGTGACCACATACACTGATGCGGAGAGTGACCACATACGCTGATGTCACTTCAGGACCTTGGAGAGGGACCACATACACTGATGTCACTTCAGGATCTTGTAGAACGACCACATACATCAATGTCACTTCAGGACTGTAGGAGAACAGTCACATACACTTATGTCACCTCAGGACCTCGGAGAGTGACCACATACATTGATGTCACTGCAGGACCTCGTAAAATGACCACATACACTGGCGTCGGTTCAGGACCGCGGAGAGTGACCACATACACTGATGTCACTTCAGGATCTCAGAGAGCAACCACATACCCTGATGTCACCCCAAGTACCTCAGAGAGGGACCACATACACTGATGTCACCTCAGGACCTCGGAGAGTGACCACATACATTGATGTCACTTCAGGACCTCGGAGAGTGACCACATACACTGGCGTCGGTTCAGGACCGTGGAGAGTGACCACATACACTGATGCCACTTCAGGACCGTGGAGAGTGACCACATACACTGATGCCACTTCAGGACCTTGGAGAGGGACCACATACACTGATGCCACTTCAGGACCTTGGAGAGGGACCACATACACTGATGTCACTTCAGGACCTTGGAGAGGGACCACATTCACTGATGTCACTTCAGGACCTTGGAGAGCGGTCACATGCACTTATGTCACCTCAGGACCTCGGAGAGTGACCACATACATTGATGTCACTTCTGGACCTCGGAGAGTGACCACATACACTGGCGTCGGTTCAGGACCGTGGAGAGTGACCACATACACTGATGCCACTTCAGGACCGTGGAGAGGGACCACATACACTGATGCCACTTCAGGACCTTGGAGAGGGACCACATACACTGATGTCACTTCAGGACCTTGGAGAGGGACCACATACACTGATGCCACTTCAGGACCTTGGAGAGGGACCACATACACTGATGTCACTTCAGGACCTTGGAGAGGGACCACATACACTGATGCCACTTCAGGACCTTGGAGAGGGACCACATACACTGATGCCACTTCAGGACCTTGGAGAGCGGTCACATGCACTTATGTCACCTCAGGACCTCGGAGAGTGACCACATACATTGATGTTCCTTCAGGACCTCGGAGAGCTCTGCTGACTCTCACAATGGCCCTTTTATAAATGGAACTGAGCGGAATCTTTTTAAAAGTATTAAAGTATATAAAAGTATAGATGGTGGAAGTATTCAGAACATGTTATGGTTCTGTGTTAGTCATTATACAATACTGCATCTGAAACCCACTTATCTATACACAGCAAAGTCAGTTTCACCAGCTAATCCAGCCTGTGTGGGAACCCCCACTCCTCCAGACTGACATCCACACATCAAGGCGTTTTTTGATATTTGCCTAACTCCTCCCAAGAGCCGGACCACTGCTCTTTGGGCTCTTAGGAAAAGTACTGAGGCAGGCTGCTGTGATGTTTTAAAGAAGTTATGTACCGCACCCTGCCCGCCCCTCCCAGGCTCCATGATCTGCCCGCATTGCATAGAGAAGCACAGAGACCCAGTGATGACATCACAGGATGTAAAATAACGTATGTTTATTTTAAAAATGTAATTAGCATATTGATGAGGGGGGAAAGAAGGAAAGAGGGAGAGCGAAATATCCCAGGTCTGTGTTTTTTCCCCTCCACTTCCAGTCCAAGAGGCCATAAGGAATTCTCTCCAAAGTGAGGTGATATCCCCTCCTAGACAGTTGTCTGTGTCCCCGTTGGAAGATTTCCTCTCACCCAATGGTCCTCTGACTGACCAATTTTGGTTTTTCCTATTATTTTCTGTACTGGAGACAATGGCCATTAGAACCAATAGAGTGGGAGAGTCTCCCCAGCAGGAACAAAGACAGCAATAACCACCTGACAGAGATTCTAACCCCTCCACATTCTATTCAAAATGGAAAAAAGTTTGGGTTTTAAATACACTTTAATATGGTTAAAGCTGAACTCCAGGCATACAGTATATAACAGGCTCAAATTATAGCAGCTATATACAGTGGGTATATAATATATAAGAATCACCCCCCCTTTAAAATAATCACATTTTGTTGCTTTGCAGCCTAAAATGAAGACAGACACAGTTTTTGTTTTATCCAGCTGTATTTACTCAGTGCAACTTATAACATCCAAGTGTAAGATATATAGTGCCCTGAAAAAGTATTCATACCCCTTGCAATTTTCCGCATTTTGTCATGTTACAACCAAAAAACATGGGATTTTATGTGATAGACCAACACAAAGTGGCACATAATTGTGAAGAGGAAGGAAAATGATAAATGGTTTTCAAAATAAATATGTGAAAAGTGTGGGGTACATTTGTATGGAGCCCCCCTGAGTCAATACTTTGTAGAACCGCCTTTCACTGCAATTACAGCTGCAAGTCTTTTTGGGGATGTCTCTCTTTGCACATCTAGAGGGGGACATTTTTGCCCATTCTTCTTTGCAAAATATCTCAAGCTCTGTCAGATTGGATGGAGAGCATCTGTGAACAGCAATTTTCATGTCTTCCCACAGATTCTCAATTGGATTTAGGTCTGGACTGTGACTGGGTCATTCTAACACATGAATATGCTTTGACCTAAACCATTCCATTGTAGCTCTGGCTGTATGTTTAGGGTCGTTGTTCTGCTGGAAGGTGAACCTCCGCCCCAGTCTCAAGTCTTTTGCAGACTCTAACAGGTTTTCTTCTAAGATTGCCCTGTATTTGTCTCCATCCATCTTTCCATCAACTCTGACCAGCTTCCCTGTCCCTGCTGAAGAAAAGTATCCCCACAATATGATGCTGCCACCACCATGTTTCACAGTGGGGATGGTGTGTTCAGGGTGATGTGCAGTGTTAGTTTTCCATCACACACAGCGTTTTTCTTTTAGGCCAAAAAGTTGAATTTTGGTCTCATCTGACCAGATCACCTTCTTCCACATGTTTGCTGTGTCCTCCACATGGCTTCTCACAAAATGCAAACAGGACTTCTTATGGTTTTCTTTCACCAATGTCTTTCTTCTTGTCACTCTTCCATAAAGGGCAGATTTGTGGAGAACACAACTAATAGTTGTCCTGTGGACAGATTCTCCCACCTGAGCTGTGGATCTCTGCAGCTCCTCCAGAGTTACCATGGGCCTCTTGGCTCTTCTCTGATTAATGTTCTCTTTGCCCAGCCTGTCAGTTTAGGTGGACGGCCATGTCTTGGTAGGTTTGCAGTTGTGTCATACTCTTTCCATTTTCGGATGATGGATTGAACAGAGCTCCGTGAGATGTTCAAAGCTTGGGATATTTTTTTATAACCTAACCCTGCTTTAAACTTCTCCACAACTTTATCCCTGACCTGTCTGGTGTGTTCCTTGGCCTTTATGATGCTGTTTGTTCAATAAGGTTCTCTAACAAACCTCTGAGGGCTTCACAGAACAGCTGTATTTATACTGAGATTAAATTACACACAGGTGGACTCTATTTACTAATTAGGTGACTTCTGAAGGCAATTGGTTCCACTAGATTGTAGTTAGGGGTATCAGAGTCAGGCCTGGTTCACACCTATGCATTTTTCAGTGTGTTTTCAGTTTTGCAGAAACACACTACAGTCCATTTAATAACATGGTTTCCTATGGATGTAGTTCACATCTGTGCAGTTTATGGAAAGGGCCAGGGACTTTTTTTCTGGTTTTTGGTTCCATAGACTTCAATGGATCAAAATTGTATATTGAAAAACACAAAATGCGCCTGGAATATGCAACCTGCATAGGTGTGAACCAGGCTTATAGGGGGCTGAATACAAATGCCCCCCCACCCTTTTCACATATTTATTTGTAAAAAAAATTGAAACCCATTTATCGTTTTCCTTCCACTTCACAATTATGTGCCACTTTGTGTTGGTCCATCACATAAAATCCCAATACAATACAATTACGTTTTTGGTTGTAACATGAAAACATTTGGAAAATTTCAAGGGGTGTGAATACTTTTTCAAGGCACTGTAACATGTGCACCGAGACATGTGCACCGAGACTTGTGCACCGAGACATGTGCGCCGAGACATGTGCACCGAGACATGTGCGCCGAGACATGTGCACCGAGACATGTGCGCCGAGACATGTGCGCCGAGACATGTGCGCCGAGACATGTGCGCCGAGACATGTGCGCGACATGTGCACCGAGACATGTGCGCCGAGACATGTGCGCCGAGACATGTGCACCGAGACATGTGCACCGAGACATGTGCGCCGGGACATGTGCACCGAGACATGTGCACCGAGACATGTACACCGAGACATGTGCACCGAGACATGTGCACCGAGACATGTGCACCAAGACATGTGCACCAAGACACCGAGACATGTGCACCGAGACATGTGCGCCGGGACATGTGCACCGAGACATGTGCACCAAGACATGTGCACCAAGACACCGAGACATGTGCGCCGAGACATGTGCACCGAGACATGTGCACCGAGACATGTGCACCGAGACATGTGCACCGAGACATGTGCGCCGAGACATGTGCACCGAGACATGTGCACCGAGACATGTGCGCCGAGACATGTGCGCGACATGTGCACCAAGACATGTGCACCGAGACATGTGCGCCGAGACATGTGCACCGAGACATGTGCACCGAGACATGTGCGCCGGGACATGTGCACCGAGACATGTGCACCGAGACATGTACACCGAGACATGTGCACCGAGACATGTGCACCGAGACATGTACACCGAGACATGTGCACCGAGACATGTGCACCAAGACATGTGCACCAAGACACCGAGACATGTGCACCGAGACATGTGCGCCGGGACATGTGCACCGAGACATGTGCACCGAGACATGTGCACCGAGACATGTGCACCGAGTCACCGAGACATGTGCACCGAGACATGTGCACCGAGACATGTGCACCGAGACATGTGCACCAAGACACCGAGACATGTGCACCAAGACACCGAGACATGTGCACCGAGACATGTGCACCGAGACATGTGCACCGAGACGTGTGCACCGAGACATGTGCACCGAGACATGTGCACCGAGACATGTGCGCCGAGACATGTGCGCCGAGACATGTGCGCCGAGACATGTGCGCGACATGTGCACCGAGACATGTGCACCGAGACATGTGCGCCGAGACATGTGCGCCGAGACATGTGCGCCGAGACATGTGCCCTGAGACATGTGCACCGAGACATGTGCGCCGAGACATGTGCGCCGAGACATGTGCGCGACATGTGCACCGAGACATGTGCACCGAGACATGTGCGCCGAGACATGTGCACCGAGACATGTGCACCGAGACATGTGCGCCGGGACATGTGCACCGAGACATGTGCACCGAGACATGTACACCGAGACATGTGCACCGAGACATGTGCACCGCAACATGTGCACCGAGACATGTACACCGAGACATGTGCACCGAGACATGTGCACCAAGACATGTGCACCAAGACATGTGCACCAAGACACCGAGACATGTGCACTGAGACATGTGCGCCGGGACATGTGCACCGAGACATGTGCACCAAGACATGTGCACCAAGACACCGAGACATGTGCGCCGAGACATGTGCACCGAGACATGTGCACCGAGACATGTGCACCGAGACATGTGCGCCGAGACATGTGCGCCGAGACATGTGCACGAGACATGTGCACCGAGACATGTGCGCCGAGACATGTGCGCGACATGTGCACCGAGACATGTGCACCGAGACATGTGCGCCGAGACATGTGCACCGAGACATGTGCACCGAGACATGTGCGCCGGGACATGTGCACCGAGACATGTGCACCGAGACATGTACACCGAGACATGTGCACCGAGACATGTGCACCGAGACATGTACACCGAGACATGTGCACCGAGACATGTGCACCAAGACATGTGCACCAAGACACCGAGACATGTGCAACGAGACATGTGCGCCGGGACATGTGCACCGAGACATGTGCACCGAGACATGTGCACCGAGACATGTGCACCAAGACGTGCACCGAGTCACCGAGACATGTGCACCGAGACATGTGCACCGAGACATGTGCACCGAGACATGTGCACCGAGACACCGAGACATGTGCACCAAGACACCGAGACATGTGCACCGAGACATGTGCACCGAGACATGTGCACCGAGACGTGTGCACCGAGACATGTGCACCGAGACATGTGCACCGAGACGTGTGCACCGAGACATGTGCACCAAGACACCGAGACATGTGCACCGAGACGTGTGCACCGAGACATGTGCACCGAGACATGTGCACCGAGACATGTGCACCGAGACATGTGCGCCGACAAAAAATGTCTTCCTTTTCGTTTCATTTGTTTTTTTGATTTTTTCAAAACTTCAGAAATCCGAAAATTCAGATTTTCAAATTTCTGAACTTCCAAATTTCTGAAATTTCGAAATTGTCTAATTTTGAATTTCCATATTTCAAATTTTCGGAAATTTGAAAATTCGGAAATTCGAAATTCGGAAATTGAAAAATTTGGAAATTCGGAAATTAACAAATTTGTCAAAATTTGTTAAAAAACTAATTTGGAACTAAATGAATTACACATGTCTACTCCCAAGTGCTCCAGTCCCTGCTGCAGAGAAACACCCCCCATAACCGGATATTACCACCCCCCATAACCGGATATTACCACACCCCATAACCGGATATTACCACCCCCATAACCGGATATTACCACCCCCCATAACATGATATTACCACCCCCCATAACCGGATATTACCACCCCCCATAACAGGATATTACCACCCCCCATAACCGGATATTACCACACCCCATAACCGGATATTACCACCCCCATAACAGGATATTACCACCCCCCATAACCGGATATTACCACACCCCATAACCGGATATTACCACCCCCATAACCGGATATTACCACACCCCATAACCGGATATTACCACCCCCATAACCGGATATTACCACCCCCCATAACAGGATATTACCACCCCCCATAACAGGATATTACCACCCCCCATAACCGGATATTACCACCCCCCATAACAGGATATTACCACCCCCATAACCGGATATTACCACCCCCCATAACAGGATATTACCACCCCCCATAACAGGATATTACCACCCCATAACAGGATATTACCACCCCCCATAACAGGATATTACCACCCCCCATAACAGGATATTACCACCCCCCATAACCGGATATTACTACCTCCATGCTTTACTGTAGGAATTATGCTATGTGGATGGTGAGCTGTATTGGATTTTCGCCAGACATATCGTTTGGCGCTGAGGCCAAATAATTCAATTTTAGTCTCATATGACCACCTTAAATGCACCTTTTAAGATTCTGAGGCCACATGGAAGAAGGTGTTCTGGTCAGGTGAGACTAAAATTGCTCTGCAGTGTCCTCTACAGCAGAGCTCAGAAAAGGGGGAGGGAGAAACAGCACAAGGAGCCAATCAGTTGTGCTCATATGCTAACACGAAGCATGCTGATAGGAGGAGAGAGCAGAGAGATGAGCTCATTTGTCTGCTGCTTCTCCTTTTACTGTCCAATCACAGCCAAGACCTGTAAGTGTCACTGATCTGCAGCAGGTAAAAATCAGGTCCCCTTCTGGCTAGACAGGGCTGTGTATATCACCCGACTGGAAGGACAAAAACTCAAATCCTTTGGCAGATAAAATGGATCCCCTGTAAGTAATTCTTCTGTGTGTTTAGCTGTTTTTTCAAGGGATCAGCTTTAACATTATACAGTATGTGCTTGTTTCATCAATGCAGAGATATAGATAACAGCTGTCCAGAACACTCATGCAAAGCTAAGGGGTTTATCTATAAAAAAAATTCACAGCCTTTGTACAACCATCATGAACAATCCCCTTAAAGGGGCTGTAAAAGCAGAAGTTTTTTGGGTCAGATTTAATGAAAAGGATTTCCTGGTAGCATTATACAGTAAGAGAAAATGCATCTCGACCTACTATACTCACCTGATCTCCGGTGCTGTCTCCCACAGACTCGCCCATCCAGTAGTGTGGCACTTGATCCTCTTTGTGGTTGAATGATGCCTAGGCTTTTCTTGTGAACCCAGGGCACCGGTGCTTCACCCTTCTCTCTGGACTTATAGAAGAATGTTATGGCGTTTAGGATCCTCCCTACCACCAGAAGTGAATAAGGGGGACCTGTCACATAACCAAAGCAAAAATACCTGCAAAAAGGCATGTGTATTGTTTTTTTTTCAAAGGTGTGTAAATGTCTTCACAATTCACACAGCCGGCGTAAAATAATCCCCGCAATTCGTCTAATATGTAAAATTCCTATGATCATCAGCTCCATCTAGTGGCTACATTTTCCTGAAATACCTCAATTAGAAAAAAATACCACATTATGGCCACTAGATGGAGCTGATGATCATATGATCATCAGCTCCATCTAGTGGCCATAATGTGTATAAATGAGGTATTGCGGGAAAATATAGCCACTAGATGGAGCTGATGATCATCATAATACACATTATGGCCACTAGATGGAGCTGATAATCGTATGATCATCAGCTCCATCTAGTGGCCATAATGTGTATAAATGAGGTATTGCAGGAAAATATAGCCACTAGATGAAGCTGATGATCATCAGCTCCATCTAGTGCAGTGATGGCGAACCTTGGCACCCCAGATGTTTTGGAACTGCATTTCCCATGATGCTCAACTAGACAGCAGAGTGCATGAGCATCATGGGTAATGTAGTTCCAAAACTTCTGAGGTGCCAAGGTTCGCCATCACTGATCTAGTGGCTATATTTTCCTGAAATAACTCAATTAGGAAAATACCACTTTGTCGCCACTAGGTGGAGCTGATGCTCATATGATTATCAGCTCCATCTAGTGGCCATAATGTGTATAATTGAGGTATTTCACGAAAATATAGCCACTAGATTGAGCATATGCTCATCAGCTCCATCTAGTGGCTATATTTTCCTGAAGGAACACAATTAGGAAAATACCACATTATGGCCACTAGATGGAGCTGATGATCATATGATTATCAGCTCCATCTAGTGGCCATAATGTGTATAAATGAGGTATTTCAGAAGATATATAGCCACTAGATGGAGCTGATGAGCATATGATCATCAGCTCCACAGTGGCTATATTTTCCTGAAATAACTCAATTAGGAAAATACCACTTTATGGCCACTAGGTGGAGCTGATGCTCATATGATTATCAGCTCCATCTAGTGGCCATAATGTGTATAATTGAGGTATTTCAGGAAAATATAGCTACTAGATGGAGCTGATGAGCATATGCTCATCAGCTCCATCTAGTGGCTATATTTTCCTGAAAGAACACGATTAGGAAAATACCCCATTATGGCCACTAGATGAAGCTGATGATCATCAGCTTCATCTAGTGGCTATATTTTCCTGAAATACCTCATTTATACACATTATGGCCACTAGATGGAGCTGATAATCATATGATCATCAGCTCCATCTAGTGGCCATAATGTGTATAAATGAGTTATTTCAGGAAAATATAGCCACTAGATGGAGCTGATCATCTGATCATCAGCTCCATATTCTAGTGGCTACATTTTCCTGAAATAAACTCAATTAGGAAAATACCACATTACGACCAATAGATGGAGCTGATGATCACAGGAAAGACACATTGTGGAGAATAGTCGCGAATGCTGAGACGAGGAAAATTTTTGGTATTAACAGACTATTTAGTGTTTACTTTTCCCGTATCACTCATTTAATGCTATTGCATGAGTCTGTTCCTCTTTTTACACTCACTGCTAAAAATCTTATAATAATAACTCATGAAAACTGAAATATTTGATCATTTCCTGTCTCAGTATATTTTTTTACTGATGGACGCAAACCACATTTTACAGATTTTTTTTTTTTCTTTGACAAAACAAATAACCCCCCCCCCCCCCCATTTCTAGACCCTCTCTGGCTCCTCGGGGGGCCGTCTCGTAAACATAAAAAAGACAGCAAATGGATGCGTCTAAAAAAAAAAAGAAAAAAAGAAAGAAGCCTGGTATTTGCATATATCTCTTTCATATAGCCTTGGCGTTTATGGATATTTTTTTCCCTTTTATTTCCCTTTTCAACGCTCGGATTTCAAAGCGCGTTCAGAGCAATTAATTACACCCTAGCAGCGGCTATAGGAAATCGCAGCTGTCATTATCCACTCAGCAACATTGCACTTACAGCTGTGAATATTTGTCTTTGTGGCAATTACTCGGAGCGGGCGCTAATTGAGGAAAGTCAGGTCACGTGACCCCCGGCTGGCTTCCAAACGTAACCTTCCCCATATATAATAATTAGGATAATATCTTAAATCGCAGGCTTGCCTGTTATTGTGGGGCTTGTCGGGTGGTCTTACTGTATACGTTGATTATGCAATTTAAAGACTTTCCTTGGGGTCATGGATGTCATTAAAAGTGGAGTGATTATGCAGAGCTGGAAAAATCCCATTAGTTGTAAATCCTGTGCAAAATAAAATATGTGGTTAAAGGGGAACTCCGGTTGGGTTAAAAAATGTATATGGGAATCCCTACAAAAGACTTTTTGTAATATGTTATTAAAAACCAACTTCCCCACCTTAGTCTTTAGTTAGCTGTGGTTTTCTAATGCCCAAAAAATTAAATCCAAATTTCTCTCCTTTTTAACTATAGCCATAGCAGGTTATGCAGCTGCTATGGGCCTGGTGGTGGAAGGGGCCCCATTAGGGAGGTTGTGTGCATGTGTTACTTATCACAAATTACCTTTGCAGGTTGCGTAGTAAGGATAATGTGTTTAGCTGTCTTAATAGTGTTGGTCAGTGATCTCCAAACTGCGGCCCGGGGGCAGGATGTGGCCCTTTGCTTACCTTTATCAGACCCTTGGGACACTCTTCCTCCCACAGATACAAGGAACTATTCCCTCTACACCAACAGTGGGGCACAATTCTTGTCACCGACCCCAACAATAGGGCACTAGGCACTATTCCTACCACTGACCCCAACAACGGGGCACTGTTTTTCCCACTGACACCAATGATTGGTCATTATTCCTCCCACTGACACCAATGATGGGGCACTATTCCTCCCACTGACACCAATGATGGGACAATATTCCTCCCACTGACACCAATGATGGGACACTATTCCTCCCACTGACACCAATGATGGGACACTATTCCTCCCACTGACACCAATGATGGGACACTATTTGTCAGAAGAAGCCTTCGTTCCGGTCCGGTCGTTTCTCTCGTATTCCCGGCGGAACGGCGTTTCGGCGCATGCGCGTTCGCGGCTCGGCGTTACGGCGCTCGCGCACGCGCACTGGTGCACACCCAACGTGATTCCCTGGGCAGCCTATAAAAAGCGCTCAGAGGATCAAACAAATTGCTGGTTTGTCTCAGCTTCCTGTAGTACCTGAACCTGTATCCTGTATCTCTGCCTAACTACCTGTTGTGACCCGGATTTGCCTTTGGACTTCTCTTGCCTCTCTCCTGGACCTGACCTCTGCCTGTTTATCGGATTCCCACCAATCTCCTGTGTTTGACCCTCGGCCTGTTACCTGGACTGTCTCCTGTCTCCTAGCCTGACTTCCTGCTTGTACCTGAACTTCCTTGATCTTGTCACCTTACCTTGCAGATCCTGCAGTGCCATAGCACCATCCCGGTGTTTGATCCTCTGCCCAGCTCTGGACCTCCTGCCTGTTGTCTCTGTCTGCACCTGCCTACCAGTACCTACACAGCGGGTCCTCTCTATCAAGACCTCACCAGCAAGCCACCTACGGTCCATTGGGGAGCTTGTGCCTCTTTGTGCCGTTCACCCCCTGTCCCAACTCCAGGGGGTGGACTGCGCTTAGTCGCAAAGGCGAAACCGCTCTCGGCATCTCGGCCTCGGTAAGTACTATCTCTGACACTATTCCTCCCACTGACACCAATGATGGGGCACTATTCCTCCCACTGACACCAATCATGGGGCACTATTCCTCCCACTGACACCAATCGTGGGACACTATTCATCCCACTGAGACCAAAGATGGGACACTATTCCTTCCAATGATACCATTGATGGGACACTATTCCTCCCACTGACACCAATCATGGGACACTATTCCTCCCACTGACACCAATGATGGGGCATTTTTTACTCTCATTGACGCTAAGGGATTTTATACTCCCACAGTCCAGCTCCCTCAGGGACTGAAGGACAGTAAACTGGCCCATTGTTCAGAAAGTTTTGGAGACCCCTGGTGTAGGTGTATTGCCCTAAAGCTTCTGGTCATACCGCCCAGCACTGAAATGAGCTCCTTGTGCCCAACACAGTCTTCCTCATGCTTTAAAAATTCCAGACTGTCTCTAAGTAAAAACTGTTTGTAGTTTGTATTAGGATTATAGAAAAATTGTACGCAGAATTACTAACAATTATTTGATAATATATTGGCCACTATTACTGGTACTTCAACTCTTGATCAGTTTTGCTCTTTAAAAAGGTTGGTATTGGGCCCCAGGATGTGTAGTTATGCCCCTGGATGGGGGTTGCAAGAGTCCTCATCCTCCTTTCAAAATGCATACTTATCTCATTATCTTCCCATGCAGAAGAAGGTAAGACTCCGCAATAAAATGTGCTAAATACTTAAATAAAGGCTAAACATAAAGGCTGAAAGAGGAAAACTCTAGGACTAGTAAGCTGCGATATATAAACTTTTTTTTTTCTTGGCTTTAAATACACTTTAAAGCCGAGCTCAGAATACAAAAATATTATCCAAATCAATGTGTCATATGTGTTCTTCCTGGAATTTCGATGTGCTTTTGTGTATTTCTTCTAGATCGGTGCAGTAATCCAGTGTGAAATGTGCTCTAATAAAGACCACTCACTGCTGCTCTCTCTTCTTGTGCAGGGTGACTGGTCTTGTCTCCGCCCCCTCCCTGTCAGAAACCATGAAATCAGACCGAGACAGAAGTACAGTTAAATCACACTTGTTTATTAATAAAAGTAAAAAGAACAAACATAGTCAAAACATAGCCAAAGTTCAGTAACCAGAAGGGATAGTCAGCCAAGCCAGAAGTCAGCGATCAATGTAGAGGAACAGCGAGCAGGATCTGGAGCCAGAAGGGATGTCAGCAAAGCCAGTCTTTAAACAGGAACGCAGGAGTTTCTTGTGATGTTGACCAAGGCGAAGGCAGAGATCCACTGGACTGAACGGCTTAAGTAGGCAGGACTGACGAGCAGGATATCATCAACAGCTAAGTAACTGTGGAGAGATAGGAGCTGGCAATTAGCCGACAGCTGAGCGGCCAGCTCAGAGAAGGAAGGGCTGAGCCCAGCCCTGACACTCCTACAGTTTTTCGTGGGCAGTCTGTAGTTGGTGGAGCTTCTGGGTCTGGGTCCTTCCCACCGCTCTGCTCTCTGCACAGGCACAGAGATGGTGTTACCACTACTTTTTTAAGGTAAAATCTGGATTTGTAAAGACATTTGGTGCTCACAAGGCGGATAATTATCTTTTTTTATGGCTATTGATGAATTTATTTCAAATGAAAGTGTTTGTGCCTGAAGTTCAGCTTTAAAACAAGCCTCCATTGACCACTGTAGCTGCAGGTACTGTGGAGTAATTCATTCTCAAATATTACAGTAAACATACTCCTTTTAATGATCTCAGTTGCTTCTTTTATGCTCCTCCCTCTCAACATATCCACTCAGCTACCCCTGCCCCTTCTCTCCCAGCAGTGACTCAGCAGTTTAGGTACCCCTGCCCCTTCCCTCCCAGCAGTGACTCAGCAGCTCAGGTACCCCTGCCCCTTCCCTCCCAGCAGTATATCAGCAGCTCAGCTACCCCTGCCCCTTCCCTCCCAGAAGTGACTCAGCAGTTTAGGTACCCCTGCCCCTTCCCTCCCAGCAGTGACTCAACAGCTCAGGTACCCCTGCCCCTTCCCTCCCATAAGTGACTCAGCAGTTTAGGTACCCCTGCCCTTTCCCTCCCAGCAGTGACTCAGCAGCTCAGCTACTCCTTCCCTCCCAGTAGTGACTCTACAGCTCAGGTACCCCTGCCCCTTCCCTCCCAGCAGTGACTCCGCAGCTCAGGTACCCCTGCCCCTTCCCTCCCAGCAGTGACTCCGCAGCTCAGGTACCCCTGCTCCTTCCTTCCCAGCAGTGACTCAGCAGCTCATATCTCAAAAGTTCAACTGCTCCCAGCAATGACTAAGCAGATTACGTCTCCTACACCCAGGAGTGACTCTAATGCCGCGTACACACGAGCGGACTTTTCGACCGGACTGGTCCAACGGTCTATCCGACGGACTTTCGGCGGACTTTTCGAACAAACAGACTTGCCTACACACGATCACACCAAAGTCCGACGGATTCGTACGTGATGACGTACGACCGGACTAAAATAAGGAAGTTGATAGCCAGTAGCCAATAGTTGCCCTAGCGTCGGTTTTCGTCCGTCGGACTAGCATACAGACGAGCGGACTTTTTGATAGGAACTGGGTCCGGCGGAGTTCCGACGTAAAGATTTGAAACCTGTTCCAAGTCTAAAGTCCGTCAGATTTTCGACCGAAAAAGTCTGCTGCAGGTCCGATGAAGCCCACACGCGGTCGAAAAGCCCGCTCGTGTGTACGCGGCATTAAGCTCAGCTCCTCCTCACAGCAGTAGCTAAGAAGTTCAGTGCATTGTCAGGCTCCTGCAGGCTGTTCTTCCAGCTCTTTCTCCCTACAGAGCTACAGGCTTTCTGTTGGAGAACGGAACATTGAGAAGTGTCAATGGACCATGAGTATGGTGATTTCCACACTCTTGTTCTCACAGGTGCTCCTGGTTTGAGGGTGGGAGGGGTCACATTTACACCATGTTACATGTTAAACCCTAATTATGGGTGTAACCTGTTACATGGTGTAAAAGGTGGAGTTAGCCTTTAAGCACAGTTCCAGTGTCTGTTAGGCAATATTGGCAGTTCCACCATTTTATTCCTATGCCTGGATTTACTGTTTTAAAGCAAACTTGTTTAGCAACTGTTGTAGAAATGGCCGTTGATCTTTCGTCCGATCGGTTTAAAGGTCAACTGGCCCACAAGTCCGGTAATGTCAAAGACGCAGTGCAATGATGCCGAAATGAAACCGTAAATACATAAATAAATATAATGCTCCTTATTGATATAGAGCTGGCAGGATTCCTCGTCCTCCGGGGAGGCCATCTGGAGTGCACAATACAACTGTCAGAACTTTATTGTCCATCACAAGTTTTACAGCAGGACCATAAAAAGTGTCACAATAAAATTCCCATTTTTTACTGCAAGTTTAATCAGCAAATTGTCACTTTAGACTTGGTCCGGGTGTTTGATCGCAGAGGGGGGAAAAGAGAAAAGGATAAAGGATGAATATAGCGGGCTTAGTGTCCCGTCCCTAATGGAGCCCTCTGTCAGTTAAAGGGCTTATTGCTTTCAGCTACATTCAGCTTGTGATAGAGATCAGTTTAAAGAGGAACTAAAGGCTCCTCTATTACAAGTACCAAATGCAGTTACTATGTGATGCACAAACCTCATAAAGCAATCAAAAAACTTCACTGAGCCAAGTCCTTTTTCTTTTGTGTCTCACCTGCTCCTCCTTCCAGACACTGCAGCTTACAGCAGTCAGGTTTGAGACACAAAGTGGGACAGAGGATTAGGACTTGACTAGATGAAGCACACAGGTGTAAAAATTCAAATTTATTGTAAATCAATAATATGTTACATGATGGTAATCATGAGTAGACATAGATAGCCAATGCAATTCATTCAATAGATATACATACAGTAATGGCAAATTGCACATAATAATACATATCACATAATACATGTAATGATTTGGTCAGGTAAAACATATAATTTGGCATAAAAACATGGCATATAGTAGCTCTATGCATTTTTTTGATTCATTCACTCTTCGGGAGCATGCACGTGGATAAAGGAGCACTGTGGTATGATAAAGAGAATATCTATATGGTCTTACCCTGCCAAGGAAGAGAAATTAAAATGGAATAGGTAGGAGGTAAAGTTAACTATGGAAGACCCCCCAACCACTCTCAAAAGTACTTACAGTATATGTATCTATGTAATGGGAGTGTGCCAACATGAATCAGAGAACCCCCAGGGGCAGGGGCGTTGCTAGGTGTACAAAAGATCTGGGGCTAGAGCCCATAGCAGCGTAGTAAAGAAAGTCATATGCTTGGGCGGGCATACACATGTATATACAGTAATATACATGAGTGTGTGTATGTATATATATCCCCAGAGAGCCCCCCCTACATCAGAGTCCCCAGAGAGCCTCCCCTTGCATCAGGATCCCCAGAGAGCCCCCCACTTACATCAGTGTTTCCAGAGCGCCCCCCTTACATTAAGGTCCCCAGAGAGCCTCCCCCTTAAATCAGGGTCCCCAGAGAGCCTCCCCCTTCAAATCAGGGTCCCCAGAGAGCCTCCCACTTGCATCAGGGTCCCCAGAGAGCCCCCCACTTACATCAGGGTCCCCAGAGAGCCTCCCCTCCCCTTGGGGACCCCTGCAGAGACTCGGGGCTATGGGCCCCAGATTCGGGGCTATAGCCCCAAAAGCCACCCCCTAGCGACGCCACTGCCCAGGGGTATGACTGGCGGGAGCTGAGGTGGTTTGGACGGCTCGGGACTCAACAAGGATGATTTCCAAGGAAAGAAATTCCAAAAGATGGAAATAGTCACAAATGACCATAAATGCTAAAAAACAAAAATAAAAAGATATATATAAAAAATACTAAGAGCTCGTATATTGTGATATATTGTGCCATATATCCTATACTTGGTAAAGGATAGGGTAATGGAATGCTAATGAGTGTATAGAGTTTAGTTAGTGAGAGCGGAAAGTGATGAAATAGTGAAATACATAAATTGAAAATAAGAAACAGAAATAAGAAATAAGAAAAAGAAATCACCAGCCAAACAGCAGTAAGGTTTTAGCAATGGCACCAGTGCTGTCAATCCAGAAAGCAGTGGGTGGAACTAGGTGTAGCCAGACGATGTTTGACCCCCTGCAGCATCTTCTCATTCCATTGTAGTGTAAAGAGACACAGTCTACGTGAGATTCGCAACCCTCCTCTGGATTCAGGGGCAGTGCAGCACCGTTGTCCCACCATTACAGGAAGCTGCATTAGGTGGACATCACTGGCAGGATCAACAGCTATTTGTGGGACTTTGCAGGGGAAACTGTTATTTCAGATGGACTCATAATTAAGTGTGCCAGCACCAATTTTGTTAATGGGGGCCATAGTTCTTTTTTAAGATGCTTTTGAGTTCTCTCTCCTGTACATATGACCTGCAGTGTACCTCCTTCTTGTCAGTAGTTGACCACCTTCTGACCTGCATTTAATCATTTTCTGAACAGTAGTTTGCTTTGTTCTTACCTGCAATTACCTCCTTCTGACCTGCAATTGACTTTCCTCTTACCCGCAGTTGGCCACCTTCTAACCAGCAGTTCACCTTGTTCTTACCTTCAGTTTACCTCCTTCTAACCTGTAGTTGACCTCCTTCTCGTAAGTAAGTTGACCACCTTCTGACCAGCAGTTCACCTTGTTCTTACCTGCAGTTTACTTCCTTCTAACCTGTAGTTGACCTCCTTCTTGCTAGTAAGTTGACCACCTTCTGACCAACAGTTGACCTTGTTCTTACCTGCAGTTTACCTGCTTCAGACCTATAGTTGACCTAGTCCTCACCAGTAAGTTGACCACCTTCTGACCAGCAGTTGACCCTGTTCTAACTTGCAGTTTACCTCCTTCTGACCTATATTTGATGTCATCCATACCAGTAAGTTGACCATCTTCTGATTAGCTAAACTGTAGGTCAGCAGATCAACTGCAGGAGATAAACTACAGATAAGTCAAGTCAACTACTGATCAAAAGGTGGTCAGCTTACTAGTGAGGATGAGGTAAACTGCAGGTCAGAAGGAGGTAAACTGAGCACAAGGTCAGCTGCTGGTCAGAAGATGGTAAACTGCTGGGGAGAAGGAAGTCAATTGTAGATCAGAAGATGGTAACCTGCAGGTAATAACAGTTGACCTTGTTATTACCTGCAGGTTACCTTCTTCTGATCTACAATTGACTTCCTTCTCCCCAGCAGTTTACCATCTTCTGGCCAGCAGCTGACCTTGTGCTTACCTGCAGTTTACCTCCTTCTGACCTGCAGTTTAGCTCATCCTCACTAGTAAGCTGACCACCTTTTGGTCAGTTGACTTGTTCTTGTGATGCCTGACAAAGGGGTTCTGCGTGACTCAGAAACGTTGCACCTTTCTTGTGTTGTGATCATGCAATAAACTACCTGTTTGGATGCCACTTTGTGCCGATCCTTGGTGTGCTGGCAAATATCTACGTTGTTCTTTACATCTGGAGACCCCATTACATTCTTCCCTTCACATCAAAAGCCCCCCTTTACATCAGGCACCGGGGGGGGGGGGGGGGGGGGGGTATTAGGAGGCTGTGATCCAAGGATATGAATTAAATAGACAGGGATACTAAGTCTAGGATACAGACAGCTAAGAGGGAGATAGTACAGGCTGGATTACAGTGTGAAGTGGAGGGAGTTGGGCTGTGGATGGGAGAAGTATCCGAGGAATGGAGGGACCCAGGAGTCTATCGGGAACTTGTGGCAGGGAAAGGGTGCAGGCATTTAGTGAAGAGAGAATGGAAGTCTATTGGGACAGGAGTGACTGACGACAGGGAAGAGGAGATATGCAGAGGCGTTGCTAGGGGGGTGCGGGGGGTGCGGTCCGCACCGGGTGACACCCGCTAGAGGGGTGACACCCTCCCGACGGTGTGGAAAGAACTGGTATTTTTTTTTTTTTTGAATCAGCTGACCCGTTCACCCCGCACTCCGCAGCCTGCCGGGCTGAAACAACACACACCTCCAGCGCTGTGGCGGCGCTTGGTATGTCAGTGTGAGCGTGCTGCGTGTCCTTCTTCCTCCTCCTACTGAGCCAGCCTGTCACATTTCATCTCTCACACTGCGCTGCAGAGTGAGAGATTATGTCACTGTCTAAAAACACTACTATCTCCGCCCGGGCGGTGCGGCAGCTGTACGCTGTGAAGCTGCCCTCCGCTCTTCTCTCCACTGGCACTGAACACTCGATCCGGCTGTATGCCTGGACAGGATGTGCAGGAAACGGCCGAAGGGTAAGGATCCGGGGCAAGGTGAGGAGGGGGGAGTCTCGCCCCTCTCTGTGTCTCACCCCTCTCTCTCATCCCCCTCTCTCCCTCACCCCCACCCTCTCTTTCAACCACCCTCTCTCTCTCATCCCCCTCTCTGTCAACCCCACTTTCCTCTCTCACCCTTCCACTCCCTCTCTGTCACTCCCCACCCCCCTCACTGTCTCCTTCACTCCCCCCTCTCTCTCTCTCTCTCATCCCCCTCTCTGGCACCCCGCCTCCTCTCTCTCTATCTCTCACCCCTACCCCCTCTTTGTCACCCCCGCCCTCCTCTCTTTCTATCACCCCCCACCCCCTCTCTCTCTCACCCCATCTCTCTCACCCCATCTCCCTCTCTCACCCCATCTCTCTCTCTCACCCCATCTCTCTCTCTCGCCCCTTCTCCCTCTCTCGCCCCTTCTCCCTCTCTCGCCCCTTCTCCCTCTCTCGCCCCATCTCCCTCTCTCGCCCCATCTCCCTCTCTCGCCCCATCTCCCTCTCTCACCCCTTCTCCCTCTCTCACCCCATCTCCCTCTCTCACCCCATCTCTCTCTCTCACCCCTTCTCCCTCTCTCGCCCCTTCTCCCTCTCTCGCCCCTTCTCCCTCTCTCGCCCCTTCTCCCTCTCTCGCCCCATCTCCCTCTCTCACCCCATCTCCCTCTCTCACCCCATCTCTCTCTCTCACCCCTTCTCCCTCTCTCGCCCCTTCTCCCTCTCTCGCCCCTTCTCCCTCTCTCGCCCCTTCTCCCTCTCTCGCCCCATCTCCCTCTCTCGCCCCTTCTCCCTCTCTCACCCCATCTCTCTCTCTCACCCCTTCTCCCTCTCTCACCCCTTCTCTCTCTCTCACCCCATCTCCCCCTCTCACCCCTTCTCCCTCTCTCACCCCTTCTCTCTCTCTCACCCCTTCTCCCTCTCTCACCCCTTCTCCCTCTCTCACCCCATCTCCCTCTCTCACCCCTTCTCCCTCTCTCACCCCTTCTCTCTCTCTCACCCCTTCTCCCTCTCTCACCCCTTCTCTCTCTCTCACCCCTTCTCCCTCTCTCACCCCTTCTCTCTCTCTCACCCCTTCTCCCTCTCTCACCCCTTCTCCCTCTCTCACCCCATCTCCCTCTCTCGCCCCATCTCCCTCTCTCGCCCCTTCTCCCTCTCTCGCCCCTTCTCCCTCTCTCGCCCCATCTCCCTCTCTCGCCCCATCTCCCTCTCTCGCCCCATCTCCCTCTCTCGCCCCTTCTCCCTCTCTCGCCCCTTCTCCCTCTCTCGCCCCTTCTCCCTCTCTCGCCCCTTCTCCCTCTCTCGCCCCTTCTCCCTCTCTCGCCCCATCTCCCTCTCTCGCCCCATCTCCCTCTCTCGCCCCATCTCCCTCTCTCGCCCCTTCTCCCTCTCTCGCCCCTTCTCCCTCTCTCGCCCCTTCTCCCTCTCTCACCCCATCTCCCTCTCTCACCCCATCTCTCTCTCTCTCTCTCTCTCTCTCTCTCTCTCTCTCTCTCTCTCCCAGACCCCTGCCTCTCTCCCCACTTTCTCTATCTCTCTCCTACTTTCCCATCTCAGCTTCTCAGGAAAAAAAAGCATTCTGTCAGTAAATTTTCAATGTGTATAATAAAATTGTGGGGGGTTGGCAACGCTGTTGAGGGGGGGGGGGGGCTTCAGAGTCCAGTGCCTATAGGCTCCTGTGATGTAAATCTGGCCCTGGAGAGAGAGGCGGGTAGGGGGAACAGGGACAAGTAAAGGGAGAGGAAGAAGAGATAGAAAGAACAAGAAAGATGGATAGAGAGAGAGAAAAGGGAGAGATAGAAAGACAAATAGAGAGAGAGAGAGAGAGAGAGAGAGAGAGAAACGGGGAAGAAGGGAGAACATAGAGAAAACAGTAGGGTAAAAATATATTGGGAAGAGGTTATTGTGGGGGGGGGGGGGTGACACCATGTTTTCTCGCACCAGGTGACACCAACCCCAGTGACGCCACTGGAGATATGTATTAGGATCGGATATGCCGTAGGGGGAGGAGAGCTGGAATTGGACCCGGGGGACTTAAATCACGGATTGCAGGGAGAGGAGTAGTGAGCTGGAGCTGTCAGTGGTGGGGAAGTAGAGGAGAAAAGCAGATGAGCTGGACTGAGAGGAGAGCTTGCACTGAAGAAAAAGTGTGTAGGTGCAGGGGGAGCAGAGAGATCACCTACCTGTCAAAGACACCCTCCAAGTACATTTCTGATGCATGGCTACGGTCCCTCACAGTCACTGCCGGCTGCAGCCTCACCTTTTGCCCTCAACACTTACTGAGGGAGCGAGGCAGACAGGCATGCCCTCCATATCACTCTGCCAGGGACAGACAGGCTGGGGGCGGGAACCTTAAACTAACTGTCGGGCAAATGCGGCACTAGCTGCCTCCTCCCCTACATAAAAAGAAAAAAGAGTTCCCGCTCTGCTACTGCCTCCTGGGGCCCCACTGATGGAAGGATGGGGCCCCGGCAAATGTTATTTATTGACTGGTCAATCTAGGAGCTGCTCACAAGCTTTGAAACCTGCCTGCACTCTACAGGAGTGAGTGGCAGTGGAGGCAATGCGGGAAACAGCCCAGCTGAGCGGGACTGCGGGACATAAGTCTGAATCCGGGGTTGTCCCACAGAATCTGGGACTGTTGGGAGGTATGACCATAGTAATGGGATGCTTACTGTTTGTACTCTTGTGAACCACAGCCTGCACTCAAAAACCAGACAGAGTTTGCCAACATCCTAGAAAATCTTTGCTAGCAAGCTGGTCTCTGGCACTCAAGCTTGGATTGAAGTTTAATTACAAGTAGAGTCAAGTGTTAAATGTGTGGCTGGTGGAGTCCGGTGCACGTTAAGCTGCACCGACTCAGAAATTACACATGAAAATTAGAGACATGTAATGAGAACTGATATTTATAGTCTACAGTATATAAAGCAATGAACTTTGCCGCAAAAATCCAAAGAGTTTAACTACTGTCTGTGTAAAGAGGCATACTGAAATAGTGTGTTTCAGGATATGCCTCTGTCAACCTTTAGGGATGTGAGCCAATACTCCTCCCCATCCCTACCTGGGAACTGTCCACAGGCGTATTTACCTAAATCTGTTTGGTAGGTGCAGGAGAGGTTAACCCACTGACAGTGACTATTGGTGAAGACCTATGCTGAGTTCCCACCTCTGCACACCTGCTGCGCCCATTATGAGGGGTTCCCATCATCCCTGGATTGAGTTTCTAGGTCTATACGCCTACTGTGCCCACAATCCCTGCACTGGGTTCCTGGCTTTGCACATTAGCTACATCCATTATGAGCGACTCCTACCATCCATGCGCTAGTTCCTAGTTCTGCACCCCTGATGTGCCTATTATGAGGGGCTCCCACCATCTCTGCTGAGTTACTGCCCTTAGGCATGTCTGCTCTTAGGCAGAAGTTTTCCTTATAGACGCTCAAGGAGCCCTAAAGGTCCTCTTTAACTCGAAGTGAGAAAATCAGAAGTCCTCCGTACGTCTTTTCAGTCAGAAAGCGTGAAAAAGGTGAACTTTCCTTTAATGGGGGTGACCTTCATCTTCATGTTTCTGTAGGAGATGAAGCCTTCAATCTCACATCATCGATGTTGGTAAGTGCGGACATGCTGGGACGTCAGGCAGATACTATGGTGGGGGGGTCTGTGAAGATGAATACAAGAAATGCAGGACGGTTGGGAGCCAGTAGACTGCAGCATGCAGAAAGGTCATGGTAGAGGTCAGTTTCATTATTTGGAGCAGATGCAGCTTTAACGAGATCTCAGGACACCGTTACTGTTTAGAATCTCCTGGATTGTTAAACATTATTAAAAGCCTGAGTAGGTAGATATTACAGTCCAATTACAAAAGCAGAGCGGGCAATAAAAATGGTTATCATAACACTGAAGAGGAGGCCATATGTGAGGCAAAGCACTTTGGTTCAGAGTCATATCTAGAGGCCCCCTGATACAGGCTCTATACAGTAACTCTTATCTTTCTGCCCAACCTCTCTTCTCCTGCCTTTCTCCACAATGCTCTGCAGGCCTCTAAAAAAATAAAAAATAAATACACATTTTTGTACCTGCAAATAATGTGCATTTATTTTTATTTTTTTTCGCAAAATCACACACATAGGTTGGACTCGATGGACTTGATGTCTTTTTTGGACCTCACCTACTATGTAACTATGTGACTATCCTTTAGAGGCCAGCTGCTCCTAACAATGACAAATTGCAAAAAAGTTAAACCCTCGTGATGGCTTCTTACATCCCCACTAGTTTGCCCAACTGCTGTGGCTCTTTCAAGGTTGAATGTTGAAATAATTGCCAGGCAGTGACTTCTTCTTCTGCTTTGTGGGAGGGGCAGTGACACAAGCTATAGTGGGAAATCTCACTATTGAGAGCTGCTGGGTGAAATTGAAGCATCTTTTTGTTTAAACTTTGTTATCCCTTCACAACTGTAATGGACTGGAAAGGATCTTGGAAAATATGGTGTGCAATCTTAAGGAATTTCTGAAGACGTTTTCTGGTGATGTCTAGTTAACCTTCATACATTCTAATTGGGCTTAACGTGAACTTTTGCTTTGTCCATGCAGGGCAAAACAGCACGTTCTCTAAATACCCTTCTCTCTTACTGCTGCTTATGCTCAACTTTGGTCTGCTTCCTGCTGCACCATTAATTAATGAAAGTGAAGAAATAAAAGTCCTGGATAAGCTCCAAGTCAATCTGGTTGAAACATACAAGGGACTGAGGACTGTCTGCACACTCCTATGTGACTGATGATTGGCCACTCAAGCATCCTCCATCATAGGAGGAAGTGCATGCCTGTGTCCTCCAGTAAACCCTGCACTCCTGTGTCTCCAGTGATCCCTATGCTTCTGTACCTCCCAGTGACTCTTGCACTCTTGTATCCTCAAGTGAACCCTGAATTCCTGCGCCCTCCAGTGACCCCTGTCCTCCTGTGTCCTCCAGTGACCCCTGCAACCCTGTGCCTCTAGTGACCCCTGCGTGCCTGTGTCCCCCAGTGACCTCTCTGCTTCTGTGTACCCCAGTGACCCCCATATACCCAAACCTCCAGCAACCCATGTGCGCCTATGTTCTTCAGTGACCCATGCACTCTTGTGCAGCAAGTGAACCCTGTGCTCCTGTGTCCTCCAGTAATCCCTGTGCTCCTGTGTCCTCCAGTAATCCCTGTGCTCCTGTGTCCTCCAGTAATCCCTGTGCTCCTGTGTCCTCCAGTAATCCCTGTGCTCCTGTGTCCTCCAGTAATCCCTGTGCTCCTGTGTCCTCTAGTGACCCCTGTGCTCCTGTTTCCTCCAGTGAATCCCACACTCCTGTGTCCTTCAGTGACCCCTTCACTCCAGTGTCTTTAGTAACTCTGTGACCCATGTACACTCTAGTGACCCTTACACTCCTGTGTTCTCCAGTGAACCAAACCTGCACTTCTGCATCCTTAGGTGACCCCTGCACTCCTGTGTCTTCAGTAACTCTGTGACACCAGTACACTCCAGTGACCCCACCACTCTTGTGTCCTCCAATAAACCAACCCTGCACTTCTGTGCTCTTAGGTGACCTCTGCACTTCTGTGCTCTTATGTGACCCCTGCACTTCTGTGTCTTCAGTAACTTTGTGACCCCCCCTGTACACTCAAGTGACCCCAGCACTCCTGTGTCCTCCAGTGAACCAATCCTGCACTTCTGTGCTCTTATGTGACCCCTTATGTGACCCTATGTTCTTCCGTGACCCATGCACTCTTGTGCAGCAAGTGAACCCTGTGCTCCTGTGTCCTCCAGTAATCCCTGTGCTCCTGTGTTCTCCAGTAATCCCTGTGCTCCTGTGTCCTCTAGTGACCCCTGTGCTCCTGTGTCCTCCAGTAATCCCTGTGCTCCTGTGTCCTGCAGTAATCCCTGTGCTCCTGTGTCCTCCAGTAATCCCTGTGCTCCTGTGTCCTCTAGTGACCCCTGTGCTCCTGTGTCCTCCAGTAATCCCTGTGCTCCTGTGTCCTGCAGTAATCCCTGTGCTCCTGTGTCCTCCAGTAATCCCTGTGCTCCTGTGTCCTCTAGTGACCCCTGTGCTCCTGTGTCCACCAGTAATCCCTGTGCTCATGTGCCCTGCAGTAATCCCTGTGCTCCTGTGTCCTCCAGTAATCCCTGTGCTCCTGTGTCCTCCAGTAATCCCTGTGCTCCTGTGTCCTCCAGTAATCCCTGTGCTCCTGTGTCCTCCAGTAATCCCTGTGCTCCTGTGTCCTCCAGTAATCCCTTTGCTCCTGTGTCCTCCAGTAATCCCTGTGCTCCTGTGTCCTCTAGTGACCCCTTTAGTCCTGTGTCTTCAGTAACTCTGTGACCTATGTACACGCCAGTGACCCCAGCACCTCTGTATCCTCCAGTGTCACCTCTGCACTTCTGTGCCCTCTAGTGAACTCTGCATTCCTGAGTCCTCCAGTGATTCTGTGACCTCTGTACACTCCAGTTACCCTGCACTCCTGTGTGCTCCAGTGGCCCCTGCACTCATGTGTCTTTAGTAACTTTGCAATCTCTGTACACTCCAGTGACCCTTACACTCCTGTGTCCTCCAGCGACCTCTGCACTCCTGTGTCCTTCAGTGACTTTGTGACCCCTGTACACTCCAGTGATCCCCTGCACTCCTGGGTCTTCAGTAACTCTGTGACCCATGTACACTCCAGTCACCCTGCACTCCTGTTTCCTTCAGTGACTCTTTGACCCCTGTACACTCCATCGACCCCTTCCCCTTAATGTGTTCAGTAACTCTGTGACCAATGTACACTCTAGTGACCCTTGCACTCCTGTGTCCCCAAGTGACTCGTGCACTGTTGTGCCTCCAGTGAACTCTGTATTTCTGTGTCCTCCAGTAAACCCTGAACTCCTGTGCCTTCAGTAACTCTATGAGCCCTGTACACATCAGTGACCCTTGCACTCCTGTTTCCTCCAGTGAATCCCACAATCCTGTGTCCTTCAGTGACTCCTTCACTCCTGTGTCTTTAGTAACTCTGTGACCCATGTACACTCCAGAGACCCCTTCACTCCTGTGTCTTTAATAACTCTGTGACCCATGTACACTCTAGTGACCCTTACACTCCTGTGTTCTCCAGTGAACCAAACCTGCACTTCTGCACCCTTAGGAGACCCCTGCACTCCTGTGTCTTCAGTAACTCTGTGACCCCAGTATACTCCAGTGACCCCACCACTCCTGTGTCCTCCAATGAACCAACCCTGCACTTCTGTGCTCTTAGGTGACCTCTGCACTTCTGTGCTCTTATGTGACCCCTGCACTTCTGTGTCTTCAGTAACTTTGTGATCGCCCTGTACACTCCAGTGACCCCAGCGCTCATGTGCCACCAGTGACTCTGTGACCCCTGTCACTCCTGTGTCACCTGTGACTCTGGAGTACCCTGTAATCTCCATTGATTCAACAGCATCCCGTGACACCTGTGACCACAGAGCATGCTGTATCATTCTGTGCACCGAGTACGTTGTGATATCTGTGTCTCCATACCTCCTCAGGGTATCCTCTGTATCTCCTGCACTCTCTCTCTACCTATGGCTATGGACCCCTGTCCCTGACATGGAGAGAGTTACAGTATATGCAAAAAAATGAATAAAAACCAAGCGCTGATGTGGATAGATATGTGTGATATAAATAAATTGTGCTTAAAAATATATATATACCAATATAGTTAGTGCTATGAAAAAATCAGTAAATTAAAGCTGCTATCAATATAGGGTGATCAGATAACCAAACAAATAGTACTAAGTATAAAATTGATGCGCTTTAAATAGTGCACAATATGCTGCTGCGACTAAGCTTAAATCCAGGAATAAAAAATGCATACATGTGAATAAAATAAATAAATAATTATGGTGCTAATACATGTGTTAAAATTGCCCAAATAAATCTTCAAATTGGTGATGTGACGGTGAATATAAATAAAATAATAATGACACTCTGAGTACAATGTCCAGGCAGAGATAAATAGTGGGGGAAAGTAAAAATAATTAAACAGTTCCTTCCCTTAATCCAGATTGATTGACTCACTGGGTTAGATCATTTGTATCAGGATATTTAGTTTTTCTTGCATCCCACTTTAGCCATAATACTGCTGGTGATTCGGCTCTCAGGATAAAGGTTTTATGCAAAGCAAGCAAAGAAAAAATAGATCATTGTGCAGTGAACTTACTAGATAGTACATAAGCAAAACAGGGACAAGAGATACACTCACAAACTCCCGGTCTATTAGAAGTATTCAAATATGCAGATTGCAGTCAGCCGCTGTGGACGAGGTTTCCCATAGAGAAACAGCTGCTGTTAACCTTCAGGTGTATTGCAGCACTGAACGTCCTAAGCTCCTCCCACGCGTTACATCACTGACACGTGACTTTTTCAAGGATCAATGGCCCTGACAGCCCATTTGCTGGGGATTGGCTGGGGTCCTTATCAATACTCAAGAAGCTCCTCCTAAACTCCATCCTCTACTTCTGGAAGCTTCTCCAAGGTTCCAGAGAGCAGGGGGAGTTACCAGAAGTACTGCTTGCTGAGTCATCCAGCCTCCCTGAGTCACTCAGCCCTGACCCAGATTCAACCCAGCCCTGGCTGAATGTTCCTGCACTAACAACTACAAAAACCTATACTAAACAATCCTAGCACACTAGAGGGTGCTACATGTCATATTGGCAATTCTTCAGCTGGCGACCCCTCTGTATCTTTGAAAGCATTGAGGATCAACGTGACAGGCAACTTCAAAAGGAGTTCAGCAACGTAAGCCTTCCTATTTTTCTTTTTTTTATGACCGGTATTTTTAATGGCTCCAGATTGAAACTATCTTGATATTTAAAACATTAATCAACAAAAAGAGAAGTGTGGCGTGTTGTATCTATGGAGCACTATGAGGAAAAACAAAGAAATTCACAATGAAAAACATTCTGGTGACAAATAAAATTCCTGCATAATGCTGCACTTTTTCCTACTTGTTGAACAAAAGAAATGAATTAAATAGGATGAAAAGGAGAAGTGAACTACCATATGTGTATCCCTTTAAGGAATCTATACATTTTCCGAACAGGTTAATTTAACATTCCCCCTCCGATTGCTTTATCTGCGAGTGGACATATCAGAAGGTCATCACCGTTCCATCTCCGCGGGACATCAATTGCAGTCTCCTGAAATAAGCGCGGTGCGCGATTAAGTGGTGTTTTGATTAAATGATAAATTGCAGATGGAAACGTATAATTTGCGGCAAAGGAAGCGCCATTATGAGCGCCCTGTCTCCAGGGTCACATCAACAAATCATAGAAAGCCACCAGACCTTGTTTGTTTGGATAGAACGCAAGTGAAAATTGTCATTATCGCCATTTCTTATCAGGCAGCTACACGCGCTTCAGCATTTCCCGTCTGCGTGGGATTGCTCACCGTTGAAATGTGGTTGTTAGAGGCAACACAGATATTTCTTATCATTATTCAGATTTTGGTTATATTTTTCTTTCCCATTTTTGTTGGATTTGGTACAGGCGCACAGTGAGGGTCTTCAACTGACTTAAGCGAGGTTGGGCTTCTGGGGTAAACCAAAAAATATGTCCCAAACAGATGGGGACCGAGAGAACAGCGGGGCTTATTGGAAAGGCAATAAAAAAGGATATGTATGTCAAAGAATTAATTTATTGTGAGTACACAGTAGAAAAACATGTGGAAATATACAGCAGCTTTACCATAAAGTGGCCTTGCCCTAATAAAATATGATCAAAATCTAGATTGATCAAAAAACAAAAAAAAAACACAGACAAGGGGAACATGTAACAGGACATACAAGAAACGGCCGTCCGGACGTCAAAGCTTATTGATGTCTGCGCAAACCCACAGTGTGGAGTGTACAGCAATTGCTGAATAAGATTGAGCAGACATCAATACCCCCGGGGGAGGGGTGGCTCAATTGGTGGGGTGGGGGTGGGGGGGGGGGGGGAGAGGGGTAGGAGGAACGGGGGCTGTGGGAGAGAGGGGTGGTGACCGTGGGCAGGGATGCCGAAAAAAGTCCAGGGGCATCAATTGTAATTGATGAGAATGTGCCGGTCTTCCATGTGAGATGAATGGGTTGTGATGACCAGGATTCAAAGTAGTATACCGCTATGCTGTAGTTATATACAGTACTTTCCGGAATGGTATAGGTACTCCTAAATATAGCCTCCCTGTGGTTGGAACAGACAATACTGTGCATGAACTGCCCTACATGTACAGATGGCTATGTACGTTACCACACCCGGGTCCCTGTTGGGAATCCTCATATGATGCCGGATAGCGGTAGCCTCTGTGTGTTAGAGCTGCTCCACTGGTTGCTATGAATGGTACCAAACACTATCCCGGTAAGGTTGTTCACACACCCTGGATCAGAAGGTGTAGTCCATGGAGGTAGATGGATGGCCGTGCAGCTGCATCTTTTACCTTGCCCTCCGGTTCGTTCACGGCATAGGGCGGAACGTCCTCTCAGTCGGTGAGCCGGCTAGCCCCAACGGGGGATGACAGCGGGCGTGACGTCCGGACGGGATGACGTCAACGCGTTTCACAATATAGACTTGTGTAGCTTCGTCTGGACTTCTGGGGTGTTGCTGTACCTTTAGGCACCATTCACACCTGAGCTGAGTGTCTTTGGGCTTTTAAGGGTTTTTTTTTTTTGTACAGGCATTGTTGTGCACATTTCTGGCTTGAGCAGTTTTTATTTTTTTCTTATGCAAATTTTTTTTTGCATTTTTCAGGCGGTCCCATTGAAGGGAGCCAAAACGTGCGACTCTGCCCCAAATAAAAGTTTATGTACAGCCGTGGCCAAAGGTTTTGAGAATGACACAAATATTCATTTCCATCTTTTTGTCAAATGTTACTATGGCATACCAAAGTATAATTACAAGCATTTCATATGTATCAAGGGCTTTTATTGACAATTACATTACATTAAGTTTATGCAAAGAGTCAATATTTGCAGTGTTGACCCTTCTTTTCCAAGACCTCTGCAATTCGCGCCGGCATGTTGTCAGTGAACTTTTGGGCCAGATCCTGACTGATGGCAGCCCATTCTTGCATAATCAATGCTTGGAGTTTGTCAGAATTTGTGGGCTTTTGTTTGTTCACCTGCATCTTGAGGATTGACCACAAGTTCTCAATGGGATTAAGGTCTGGGGAGTTTCCTGGCCATGGACCCAAAATGTTGACGTTTTGTTCCCCAAGCCACTTAGTTATCACTTTTGCCTTATGGCAAGGTGCTCCATCACGCTGAAAAAGGCATTGTTCATCACCAAACTGTTCTTGGATGGTTGGGAGAAGTTTCTGTCGGAAGGATATTTTTGTACCATTCTTTATTCATGGCTGTGTTCTTAGGCAAAATTGTGAGTGAGCCCACTCCTTTGGCTGAGAAGCAACTCCACACTGTTGGCATGAGAAAGGACTGATGATAGCGCTCACCTTTTCTTCTCTAGACAAGGTTTTTTCTGGATGCCCCCCCAAACAATAGGAGAGGGGATTCATCAGAGAAAATGACCTTAACCCAGTCCTCAGCAGTCCAATCCCTGTGCCTTTTGCAGAATATCAGTATGTTCCTGATGTTTTTCTTGGAGACAAATGACTTCTTTCCTGCCTTTCTTGACACCAGGCCATGCTCCAAAAGTCTTCGTCTCACTGTGGGTGCAGATGCCTTCACACCTGCCTGCTGCCATTCCTGAGCAAGCTCTGCACTGGTGGTGCCCCGATCCCGCAGCTGAAGCAACTGTAGGAGATGGTCCTGGCAGTGGCTGGACTTTCTTGGGCACCCTGAAGCCTTCTTCACAAATGTTTTTTTTTTTTTTTTTTTTATGGGATTAAGTTCACTTGCATGGCAAAGAGGAACTTTGCAATTAATAGCAATTCATCTGATCACTTCATTCTGGAGTATATGCAAATTGCCATCATAAAAACTGAGGCAGCAGACTTTGTGAAAATTAATATTTGTGTCATTCTCAAAACTTTTGGCCATGGCTGTACTTTTTCGAGCAACAGGCTTCAAGCAACACTACCCCCCCAAGTGTGGTTGGGCACCACTGAATATATTGGGGCCTTAGAGCCCCCTCACATCATTCTCTTCTGGTTCATTGTGTTAACCCATGTTAACATTAACCTGCATTGCGTCAAGGCAGCCCAAGCATTTGACTTGGCTGCTAATGAACCAAAAGGAATCACAAAAAGCCAGTCCATAGAAGAAATGAGTTGGCAACCCGGTACGTTCCAAGTTCCAAATTTTTCATTAGGCTGCATTAAAAGCGGCACAAAATTGCTAACTTATTTCTCCCTTGAAGGCCGTCATGGCCAAAACACGTTAGCTATTTTGTACTGCTTATAACCAGTCCAATAACGGGCACTTTTACCTCCTTCCTGACGATTTTCAGCTTTCAGCGCTGTCACACTTTGAATGACAATTGCGCAGTCATGCAACACTGCACTCGGTGCTGCATCTAAATTGTTATCATTTCGTTATCATTTTTATAATTTTGTTCACACAAATAGAGCTTTCTTTTGGTGGTATTTAATCACCACTGTTTTTTTTTTTTTTTTTTTTGCTAAATAATTGAAAAAAGACCAAAAATAAAAAAAAAATAATAATTTTTGCAAATAAAAAATTTTCTTCATGAATTTATGCCAAAATGTATTCTGCTACATTTTTTTGGTGAAAATATCCCAAATCAGTGTATAATATTTAGTCTGTAGCAAAGTTATTCAGTCCACAAACTTTGGTATATATATATATATATATATATATATATATATATATATATATATATATATATATATATATATATATATATATATTGATCAATACTGATGTACTGACATCTCATTTCTTGAGGCCCAAAAATGTCAGGACAGTACATATAACCCCCCACATGACCCCTTTTTGGAAATTAGACAGTCCAAGGTATTTAGTAAGAGGCATGGTGAGTTTTTTGAAGTTGTCATTTTTTTGTCATCAGTTTTTGGAAAATGAAGAAGTTTTATTATTTTATTTTTTTTACAAACTGTCACCAGTACAGTACATCGTCATCATATAACTTGTGTGGTGGGGATCAAGGACATTGACTGGTGACAATTTTTTTGAACACACTGTGACCGTAGTAACATTGTACTACTCTGAGGAAGTGATCAGTATTTTCTCTTTTTTTTTTCTTTTTTTACACATTATGTTTGCATATAGCAATGAGTTTCATTTTACTGAATGAAATCAATTCATTCAGTTTGTTTTGTTGTGGTTAGCTGTGATTGGCCAGAGCTAATCACATGGTACAGATGGGCTGTGATTGGCCTAGTCTGATCACACTGATCAATCACAGCTAGCAACACAATTGTATACGATGGATAGCTTGAAAAGAAGCCATTCATTGTTTACACATGTCATGTGACCTGCTGTGATTGGCTACAACGGTCACATGGTACCGGCAGCGGGCCGGTACACTGATCAGTCATCGGCTGTGTCCAGTGGATGCAGCCGGTAGGAGATCGCGCCACTTTGTTGTGCACCCCCTGCATGGGTCATCAGCTGTCTTGTTATTTTCGCATGCAATGAAAACTAAAATGATTAGCTTTCATTTACTAAGCATTACAAAATTAATTGCAAATGCAAAAATTTAGATTTTTTTTTATAACTCAGCCCTTAAAATAATAACAGACAAAGGGATTAAAAATGATTTAATGGTAAAAAAAAAAAAAAAATCAATCGGCATCAATAAATAATAGCCAAGGGGAGACGGTGAGGAAGGAGGTGAGGAAACATGTTTCTTTCTATTTTGATCAGTGTTAATTGCAAAAAATTTAGTTTACTGTAAAGAAAAAAATATATATACATTGTATGCTATAATTTGTGCTGCTTAAATTTATAATAAAATGATGTTTCATTTACCAAACAATACAAAAACTATTTGCAAATAGAAAAATGTGCATTTTTTAAAAAAAACAAAGTGATTAAAAATATATACCGGTAGTTAAATAAATATATAAAAAATATATAGTTAAATATATTTAGTTAAATATATAGTTAAATGTAAAAAAAAATCTGCAAAAATAAATAAATAGAAACAAAAGGGTATCGCTTCAAAGTACACAGAGAGACTAGTTGTGCGATAACCCATAGCGCTGAAAATAACAACAAAGTGATTAAAAAATATTTAAATTTTAATGGTAAAAAAAAAATCAGCAATAATTCATGCTATAATTTGCGCTGTTTAAAATTATACTAAAATGATGTTTCATTTACCATGCATTACAAAATGATTAGCAAATGCAAAAATTTGCATTTTGTTTAAAAAAAAAAAACAGTGATTAAAAATATTTAACTATTAATGTGAAAAAAAAATCAGCAAGAATAAATAAATAGAAACAAAAGGGTAGTGCTTCAAAGTACACAGAGAGACTATTTGTGTGATAACCCATACATGGGAAGAAAGTCATCACTGGCTGGTCTTTCCATGCATGGGTTATCACACAACAAGCACTACCCTTGTGTTTCTTTTCCCGCTATCCATATTCCAGTGGTTGGTAAGATGATTAAGTTTGTGGGACTTTTTCTTTGGTCAGCCTTTGAGAGACAGCGCCATGGCCTAGAGTTACTGTTTTTTCTTTTAAAAATCAGTCTTAAAAATTGTCTTTTAAAACTAAATAAATAATAGCTAAGAGGAGAAGGTAAAGAAGGAGTTAATTAGGGCTGATTAGGCTTTAATAAGGCTTAAAATGGGTTAAATAGGAATACAATTTACCTTAAAAAAATATTTTTGCCTTGTAAGGTTTATTTAACTGTCATATGCAGATCAAAGGTCATGCTTTTAATCTACATATACAGTGGGGAAAACAATTATGTGATCCCCTGCAGATTTTGTATGTTTGCCCACTTACAAAGAAATGAAGGGTCTATAATTTTTATGATAAATGATAGAGACAGAATATCAACCAAAAATCCAGAAAAAAACAACACATAAAACAAATGCTATACATTAAGTTGCAGTTCAATGAGTCAAGTATTTGATCTCCAAGCAAAACATGACTTAGTACTTGGTGGAGAAACCCTTGTTGGCAGCACAGAGGTCAGACGTTTCTTGTAGTTGGTGACCAGGTTTGCACACATCTCTGGAGGGATTTTGGTCCACTCTTCTTTACATAATGTTTCCACCTGTTCTTAGGGTCATAGTCAGCATTTTTCTTCCTCCAAACACGGCGAGTTGAGTTAATGCCAAAGAGCTACATTTTGGTGTCATCTGACCATAGCACTTTCTCCCAATCCGTCTCTGAATCATTTAAATGTTCATTGGCATGACTCTACATGTGCCTTCTTGAGGAGGGGGGCGCGCTTTGTTTGGAGGAAGAAAAATGCTGACTATGACCCGAAGAACACCATCCCTACAGTCAAGCATGGAGGTGGAAACATTATGCTTTGGAGCTGTTTCTCTGCTAAAGATACAGACTGACTTTGCCACTTGGGGGGGAGAATGGATGGAGCCATGTATGTAAAAGCTTGGATGAGAACCTTCTTCCCTCAGCCAGAACACTGAAGATGGGTCATGGATGGGTCTTTCAGTGAGACAATAACCCAAAGCATTCCACCAAGACAACAAAGGAGTGGCTCAAGAAGAAGCACATTAAGGTCATGGAGTGACCTAGCCAGTCTCCAAACCCTAATCCTATAGAAAATGTATGGAGGGAGCTGAAACTTCGAGTTACCAAGCGACAGCCAAGAAACCTTAAGGATTTAGAGAAGATCTGTAAAGAAGAGTGGACCAAAATCCCTCCTGAGATGTGTGCAAACCTGGTCACCAACTACAAGAAACGTCTGACCTCTGTGCTTGCCAACAAGGGTTTGTCTACAAAGTACCAAGTCATGTTTTGTTTGAGGATCAAATACTTATTTTACTCACTAAACTGCAACACAATTTATAACATTTGTTTAATGTGTTTTTTCTGGATTTTTTGTTGATATTCTGTCTCTATCATTTAAAACACACCTATGATAAAAAATTATACACCCTTCATTTCTTTGTAAGTGGGCAAACATACAAAATCTGCAGGGGATCAAATAATTATTGTCCCCATTGTATATATGTGAAACAGTAAAGGGCGCAACAGTGGTGCAATAACTAACATACTGAATAGTATAAAGTGGATATGAATTATATTGAATTAGATTAACGTAAAATAAAAGTCCATATTTCTATCAAACATTTCTGTAGGCCATAAATTGTGAATCTTCTAAACGTGCTCCAAACACCGTGTCATAAAAGTGCAAATGCTTCAAATAAAGTGCTTCACCCGAGGTGGTATATCAAAACGCTCACCAGATTGTATCGGCCACCAAGTGACCCTCAGACATGTAAAAAGCAGAAACACTCCTTTCATCCGATGTTCCCTTCATAGAGTTTGCAGCATTGGTCTGCTGTCTGTGGATCAACCAGACCTCAATCCAAGCAGGAAGGGTATATTTATATATGTAACTCCTTATTAAAATCAGCTCACATCCAAACCCTCCAAAACATCTGCAAATGGTGGCTCCACATAAAAAGCCACAGATAGGCAGGGATAGTGTAATAACGTCTCTCAGCCTGTTTGATAGTATTCAGCCTCTTTGTTACTGCACTACTGTTGCGCCCTTTACTGTTTCACATTTTTTTTATTAGTTAGCACTCATTTTAGAAGCAGCATCAGGTTTGATAGTGTATGATTTTGTAGTAGGTGCCGTACCCATCCTTTTAATTTTTTCCCATTGTATATGTAAATATGTATATAGAGAGATAAAGCTATAGAGAGATATTAAAACATGTACGGTGTCAGTAGAGCAGAGGATGTGTCAGTAGTTCAGAGGATGTGTCAGTAGAGCAGTAGATGTGTCAGTAGGGCAGAGGATGTGTTAGTAGGGCAGTAAATGTGTCAGCAGGGCAGAGGTTGTTTCAGTAGAGCAGTGGATGTGTCAGTAGAGCAGTAGATGTGTCAGTAGAGCAGTGGATGTGTCAGTAGAGCAGTAGATGTGTCAGTAGGGCAGAGGATGTGTTAGTAGGGCAGTAAATGTGTCAGTAGGGCAGAGGATGTGTTAGTAGGGCAGAGGATGTGTTAGTAGGGCAGTAAATGTGTCAGCAGGGCAGTAAATGTGTCAGCAGGGCAGAGGTTGTTTCAGTAGAGCAGTGGATGTGTCAGTAGAGCAGTAGATGTGTCAGTAGGGCAGAGGATGTGTTAGTAGGGCAGTAAATGTGTCAGCAGGGCAGTAAATGTGTCAGCAGGGCAGAGGTTGTTTCAGTAGAGCAGTGGATGTGTCAGTAGAGCAGTAGATGTGTCAGTAGGGCAGAGGATGTGTTAGTAGGGCAGTAAATGTGTCAGTAGGGCAGAGGTTGTTTCAGTAGAGCAGTGGATGTGTCAGTAGAGCAGTAGATGTGTCAGTAGGGCAGAGGATGTGTTAGTAGGGCAGTAAATGTGTCAGTAGGGCAGAGGTTGTTTCAGTAGGGCAGTGGTTGTGTCAGTAGAGCAGTGGATGTGTCAGTAGGGCAGAGGATGTGTCAGTAGGGCAGTGGATGTGCCAGTAGGGCAGTAAATGTGTCAGTAGGGTAGAGGATGTGTCAGTAGGGCAGTAAATGTGTCAGTAGGGCAAAGGATGTGTCAGTAGGGCAGTAGATGTGTCAGTAGAGCGGTGGATGTGTCAGATGGGCAGAGGTTGGTGTCAGTAGGGCACTGGGAGGCATTAGCAGTGTTTTTAATTTTCAGTATTTTATTTTTGTATTATTATGTACAATTTTTTTTTTTCATTATTTACATTTTTTTTATTTTTACAATTTTTTTAGGAGTCCCAATGGGGGGGCTTTGGTGAAATATCAGCAAGGGAAATCTGCACCGAACGGGGTGATTAGGGTGTACCCAGGCACAGCCGGCACACACTCCCTGCGCACACCTATGGTTGCATGTAATAGCAGTGGCAGAGAATAGCTGAACGTAGGAGGTGCGTCCTAGAAATTGTAATGACATGTTTCTACGTTCAAAGTCCTGAAGTGGTTAAAGCACCCTGGCCACACCCACAAAAAGCAATATCTATAACAATATTTGTATTTCTCAGCACAGAGATCTCATCGATAGAAGCAGTTTATCTCTCCAACACCCTCAAAACTCTAAAAGACACGTACCTTTTTGGTTGGGGTAGCCATTTATTTATGACACCTCTAACAAGTTAATACTCTGTCACATGCCGTAATTGTGCAGCTGTCACATGTTTCACATTCTATAATATATTCCCATCACGTGACTTGGCCAACTATTCAGCATCCTTCACTTTGCGATTGCTACACGGCAGCTAAATGCAGCAGTTTATCACAGTGACAGTTCCATGTATATGGTGTCCTCGTGGTCTCCCGGTTAATTTTCCTCACTATATTACTGTCATTTTCCCAGGCATGTAAAATTCACACAATTTAATCATGTCCTAACATGTCCTTTAAATATCACATGCCTTTGTCCATTACTTGGAATGTGTCATATTTTATTTCACACTAGTGCACATTATCTGTCTCCTGGCGTTACCATGAAACGGCGCTTCATCATGTCTGCCAGCAATGGACACATCTCCCAGGACCGGGATTGCACATGGACGCTGCAAAGTAATGGCACCAGCAAGGAAAAAAATGGGAATTTATACACAGAAGATCCATATTTTATTTAGAATAATGAATCCCCCAAAGAAAATAGGATGCAAGTACGAGCTAAACTACCCCCACACCCCTTTATATAGGCAATCTACAATATTTTTAAAGCTCTAGGCAAACCGCTAAATAAACCAATAAAATACACACACTTTATTGTCAAAAAGTATTGGGACGCCTTTACACACACATGAACTTTAATGGCCTCCCAGTCTTATGCCTCGTACACACGGTTGGAATTTCCGACAACAAATGTTCGATGTGAGCTTGTTGTCGGAAATTCCGACCCTGTGTAGGCTCCATCGGAATTTCCAACAACAAAAATTTGAGCACTGGTTCTCAAATTTTCCGACAACAAAGTCAGTTGTCGGAAATTCCGATCGTGTGTACACAATTCCACGCGTGCTCGGAATCAAGCAGAAGGGCCGCACTGGCTATTGAACTTCATTTTTCTCGGCTTTTCGTATGTGTTGTACGTCACCACGTTTTTGACATTCGGAATTTCCAACAACATTTGTGCGACCGTGTATATGCAAGACAAGTTTGTGCCAACGTCCGTCGGAAATAAATCCAGGATTTTGTTGTCGGAATGTCCGGCATTAGTCCGTAGGGTTCAATATTGAGTTGGCCCACCCTTTGCAGCTATAACAGCTTCAACTCTTCTGGGAAGGCTGTCCACAAGGTTTAGGAGTGTGTCTATGGGAATGTTTGACTATTCTTCCAGAAGAGCATTTGTGAGGTCAGGCACTGATGTTGGATGAGAAGACCTGGCTCACAGTCTCCACTCTAATTAATCCCAAAGGTGTTCTATCGGGTTGAGGACAGGACTCTAGCAGGCCAGTCAAGTTCCTTCACCCCAAATTCGCTCATCCATGTCTTTATGGACCTTGCTTTGTGCACTGGTGCGCAGTCATGAAGGGGTCATCCCCAAACTGTTCTCACAAAGTTGGGAGAATAAAATTGTCCAAAATGTCTTGGTATTCTGACGCCTTAAGAGTTCCCTTCACTGGAATTAAGGAGCCAAGGCCAACCCCTGAAAAACAACCCCACACCATAATCCCCCCTCCACCAAATGATTTGGACCAGTGCACAAATGCACTCGCTTTGATAGCTGCAGCTTGACATTGCATGCTATTGCTCAGTATATCTACCACTAGGGCCCCCAGATGTTTCTCCATTCTTGATTCCCCCAGAGGTTCTCCCTTTAGTGAGTAGTTTGCGTTTATGTTATGTTATTAAATCTCATTTTCCATGTAGTTGCCCACTCCATTATTTTGTTCAGGTCTTTCTGTAACATTTCTATATACTGCTGTGAAGTTATTGCCTTGTTTATTTTTGTATCATCTGAAAAACTGAGATTGAGCTTTTTATCCCTTCCTCTATATAATTTATGAATAAATTAAACAGAATTGGTCCCAAGACAGAACCTTGTGGTACCCCACTTACCACTCCAGAACAATCTGAGTACACGTTATTTATCACTACCCTTTGGATGCTCCCTGTAACCAGTTTTCTACCCAAGAACAAACCTTATGGTCCAAGCCTGCCTCAGCTTGTAGATTAAGCATCTATGGGGAACTGTATCGAATGCTTTTGCAAAATCCAGATACACCACACCCACAGGCCTACCCCTGTCCAGATCACTTCCTCATAATATGCTAACAGATTGGCCTGGCAAGAATTACCCTTTGTAAACCCATGCTGATTACTACTAATGATACTGTTTTCATCAGCAAATTCTTGGATATAGTCCCTTATCATCCCCACCAATAATTTACCTACTATTGATGTTAGGCTGACCAGCCTGCATGCCCTTTTTTGAATATTGATACCACATTGGCTTTTCGCCTATCATCTGGTACAATTCCTGGCAGTATGCTGTCCGCAAAGATTAGGAATAATGGTCCCTTGAGGGACTTTTCTTTGAGGACTCTCAGGTGTAAGCCATCTGGCCTTGGTGATTTATTTGTGTTAAGCTTATCTAGTCTTTACTTGACTCCAGCCTCTGTTAGCCACAAGGGTACACCCTGTGATGTGGTACTAACAATACTGTCATGGTCAATACACCCCTCCTTTTACTGTGTAAAAACTGAGGAGAAGAAAGCATTTAGTACAACTGCCTTCTCTGTGTCATCTGAAACCATCCTCCCATCCTCATCTTTTATGTGGGCAATATGCTCTGATTTCTGTTAATATGTCTAAAGAATTCCTTGGGATTTTTTTTACTCTTCTCTGCTACATGTCTCTTGTAGACTTTTTTTAGCCACTCTGATTGCGTTCTTACACTTCTTATTGCATTCCTTGTAGTGTTGGAATGCTGACAATGCCCACTTGTTTTATATTTTTTAAAGGCCACTTTTTTCTCCCTAATAAGTATTTTTATGTTATGGTTTAGCCACCCAGGTTTAACCTTTGCTCTTCTATATTTATTTCCCATAGGAATGCAGTGTGTGATACCTTTGTTTAATTTGTTCCTAAAACATTCCCATTTTTCCTCAATGGAAATTGAGCACAGTTTAGAAAAGTTGGCTCTTTTAAAATTTAGAGTTCTTGTGCTACCCTCTTGCCTCCTTTTCCTATAATTTACGCTGAATTTGCATCATCCTGTGAATGCTAGATCCCAAGTTGTCCTGTACTGCCACATCTGAGATCAGACTTGGATTGTTCGTAACTAATAAATCTAGCAATGGATTCTCCAACTATGGAGAATCCACCAATTGAGATATGAAGTTGTCCTGCAAGACATTCATGAAATGATGGGCTTTTAATGACTGAGCTGTTCCCTCTGCCCAGTTGATATCGGGATAATTAAAGTCCCCCATTATGGTGACATATGGTGTCCAGCTCCTCCTCCTCCATTACCTCCTCTTGGTAATGATTAAGCACAGGTTGGATGTGTGAAACGCGTCTACATGACTGAATATCTGGTGTTCCTTGTGTATCCTGTGATCTTCAATAAAGGCACTTTGTTTGGAACTCTTTGGATGTGCAGCCATTCTTCTTTTCTCCTTTAAGTTGGGGGGCCTGTAACATACCCCCACTATCAATTCCCCTCTTATTTCATCTCTATGGAGTTCTACCCACACAGATTCCACATTTCCCCTCGTCCATTCCCAATGTTGCTCCTCACTACCACCAAGTTCTCCTCGTGTAACAGCAGCTCCAGTTCCTCCATTTTGTTAGCTAAGCTCCTGGCATTTGTGTATACACCTCTCAGTGTTGTATGGGTGCATAATAATTTCTCCTTTAGATTTCTCATGCTTTGTTTTTGATTTGACCACTCATTTACCCCGGGATTAGACGTTATGGCTATATTATCACTACTGGCTCCACTATTACCCTCTGTCCTTTGCTCACTGTCACTTCCTTAGAACCCTCCCCTAACACCATCTTTCTTCCCAATAGAGCTGTACTATCCCCTTTTAAGTGCAGCCCCATCCTTACTAAAGGGCCGGCAACCGACTGAGAAGTCAGCCCAGTTCTCCGGGAACCTGAACCCCTCTTTCCTACACCAGTTCCTCAGCCACTTGTTCAGTTCCCTAATCTCCTGCTGCCTGTCTGGTGTGGCTCGAGGCACAGGTAGTATCTCAGAGAAAACTACGTTGGAGGTCCTTCTCTTCAATCTATCCCCTAAGTCCCTGAAATCATTTTTTAGGACTCTTCACCTTCCTCTCACTTTGTCATTAGTGCCAACATGTACCATGACAACTGGGTCCTCCCCAGCCCCATCCAATAATCTGTCCACTCGCTCCGCTATGTGCGAAACCCGAGTGCTCGGTAAACAACATACTGTTCGGCGACCATGGACTTTATGACAGATTGCTCACTCGGTCCTCCTAGTATTAAGGCCCCTACTACCAGTACCTGCCTAACCTTTCCTGCATCTCTGCCCCCTTCCTTACTGGAGCCGTCACTCCCCTGGCATCTAGAGGAGGGCACCTGCTCCAGCACTGCCACCCCTGAGCTTATATTCCCAGCACCATGCAACTTGGCATATTTGTTGGGTCGTACTAACTCAGGACTGGCCTCCCTAGCGCTCTTCCCTCCACCTCTCCTTCTAGATGTCACCCAGCTTCCTACCTCTGGCTCCTGTTCCTCCAAGTCTCCAACCTCCTCTACACTGGCCCCCGCCAGCACCTGCTGGGTAATGTCCAAACTCCTTTCCAGGTTACTGATGCTGCACAGTATTACCACCTTGTTCTCTAGATCCAGGATCTGGGCTTCCAGAGAGACATCTAGCTGAATTCTCGCACAGCAGTATTTACCCTCGATTGTTTCATCAAGGAAGATCAGCAGGATGTGCACTGGGTCGCACCATCAATCCTGTTGGACATTTTTACCCTCTATTCTAATGGGGATAATAATAAAGACTTTCTGTTGGTACTCTACTCTACCCTGGCACTACAGGTACCCTAATTACCTCACAGCCTCTCTCAAGCACCCCGAGTCACCTCTCAGCACCCTGCGTCACCTCTCAGCACCCCGCGTCACCTCTCAGCACCCCGCGTCACCTCTCAGCACCCCCTTCACTTCTCAGCACCCCGCATCACCTTTCAACACCCGCTTCACTCTCAGCACCCCGCGTCACCTCTCAGCAATCCGCGTCACCTCTCAGCACTCCGCGTCACCTCTCTGCACCCTGTGTCACCTCTCAGCACTCCGCGTCACCTCTCAGCACCCTGCGTCACCTCTCAGCACCCCCTTCACTTTACAGCACCCCGCATCACCTTTCAGCACCCGCTTCGCTCTCAGCACCCCGCGTCACCTCTCAGCACTCCGCGTCACCTCTCAGTACTCCGCGTCACCTCTCTGCACCCTGAGTCACCCCTCAGCACCCCCTTCACTTCTCAGCACCCCGCATCACCTTTCAGCACCCACTTCACTCTCACACCCAGCGTCACCTCACAACACCTCCCTGTGATGGCCATTACCACCCTTCTGGTGCTTAGATTGTTATACCTGCAAGCTGAAAATTTTCTGTGCAGGGTGAGGCTGAGAGTGTCTACGTGACGCTCCCCCCCTGACAATCTTCTAATCTGCTTTTCTACTTCCTGGACTGAAAGAGGACACACTCATGTAAATCCTGGTTCTTATTGCAGTTCTTGGCTGGGTTCACTAATGTGTGTTCACAGATCAGCCCGTGTTGCAGCCTCTTACAGTGTGACCTTGTTACAGAGTTAGAATGTTGCGGTCTGATCACAGGGGGAGAAGAGATAGGGGAAATGCCACCTCCTGCCTGCAGCAGACTGGTGACATAATTTCAGTCTAGGCAAAGTCACTGGACTAGAGCTCAAATGTGACTTTTTATGACAAAGCTGTTCTGAAAAATGATGCTGTTGCTGTATGTTATGATGTGTAATGATCGCAGACTTATAAAGTCACTGTCCCACTTTCAGCTAAGTAGTAAATGTTTAATATTCGGCATCAGCCTCTCTTGGCATGAATGGGCCCTGGCACCATGCTCCTGGAGAGGAGGAAAGGCTTTCCTGCCCTTTGGTGTTTCCTCTCATTGGCAAAGTGACATTCTTCCACTTGTGTGACTGTTGGGCGTCGCGGTCGTGCGGCATTAACTCCCATTTCGAAATGAGAGCGCGCTGTTAATATTGGCACGGGCCATTATGCTGTACTTTTATGCAGACATGCTTCATTGGCAGAAATTGAAGCTGCATACTGGGTCACAGTGTACGGCAGGTTCCTTTATGATATATTAAGAAATCCAGTCAGCTAGAAAAGACCAGAGCTGTATTTTATTGGACGACAGGTGAATAATAATCCTGATGAAGCCTCCAGCGGACTGTTTTATTCCACATACACAGAAAATACTTTAGAGAGATCTGTACGAAGAATCCGCGAGCCCCTAAAGCTGCAAAATCTCAATAGGAAAGACTACATCCAGAATAGAGAAATCAGCCTGTTCATTGGGCATCAAAACACACCATTAACATGTCTAACGCATTAATGGGCGCTCAAATTTCTTTGCATGTCTAAATGAGCCCTAAAGTATATGTTAACCCTTAACTTAGGGGTAAAATAACCCATTCAGTGTAAAATTATTATTATTATTATACAGGATTTATATAGTGCCAACAGTTTGCGCAGCACTGTACAATGTAGGGAGAAACTACACCAACAGTACTATTCAAAACAAAAATAGAAAGGCAAAACTTTTGTGGATATATATATATATATATATATAAATATATATATATATATATATATATATATATATATATATATATATATATATATATATATTTATATTTATTAACTGTATGTGTATATGTATGTACTTTTGCAAGGCACTGTGTGTATATAAATATATATATATATATATATATATATATATATATATATATATATATATATATATATATATATACACACAGTGCCTTGCAAAAGTATGGGAGAACTAGAAGGACTCCTATAACACAGGTGGACACTAATAAGATGGGGGGGGGGGACAAACAAAGATTTGGGGGGCACACCCTAAAGAATGCATTAAAGTTGGTGCAGCTATCTATCATCTAGCACATAAAATCCCAATAAAATACATTTAAGTTTTTGGTTGTAACATGACAAGCTATGGAAAATTTCAAGGCACTGTATATAGCAGCTTACCAATCTTAATATGTGCAGCTGTATTTATCTTTTTTAGGCTGTTTCCCTTTTATCTTCATGCCAGCAATGCCGCGTACACAGGACCGGACTTTCCGGCAAACTAGGTCTGACGGTCTTCCCGACGGACTTTCGGCAGAGATCCGACGGACTTTCAGAAGGAACGGACTTGGCCACACACGAACGGACTAAGTCTGGTCGAAAGTCCGTTCGTTTTGTACTTGATGACGTAAATGGGACAAAAAAAGGAAGTTCACTAGCCAGCTTCCCTTGCGTCGTATTTGGTCCGTCGGACCAGCACACAGACGACCGGTTTTCCCGATTTTTAGTCCGTCGGACAGATTTGAAACATGTTCTATTTCTAGGTCCATCTGATTTTTTCCACAAAAAACGATCGGACTAGCCCACACACGATCGGATTGTCCAACGGACTAATCCCGTCGGACCTAGTTTGCCGGAAAGTCCGGTCGTGTGTACGCGGCATAATAGATTTCTCACCCAATGATCTGTGTCTGTGAAGAAGCCTCAATGCCATTCTAGGTCAGGAAGTGTTTCAGGACCACATAACACAGCACTCTCCTCCTCTACATAACATGGGAGGAGGTGTTCTGTACTCCATAGAGAATGCTGGGAAAATTCTGATTGATATTGCCATGAAGGTTCTTGTACAGCGCTTCCCGTTATAGGGTAACACTATGTTACTGTCTCCCAATTGTGCTCCTGTGTTGTCACCTCGTTACTTGATCTGTTAATGTTTACAACTGTCTGTACTCACATACTTTACTCTGGCATTGTCCACCATTGCCCACATCAGGGAACTTGGCCTGAGGTGCAGCCACCGATGGAGTGCAAGAAGAGGCTGCAAGAGATCGGCAGTAATTGTATCTAATACACAGTGCTTTAACAATGTATAGAAAAAGAAAAGAAAAAGCTGCGCAAAATTATTAGAATTAAAAGTGAGTGAGTAACCGTGGTAAAACAGGAAACAATCTGGGTACCACTGAGAATAATACAGTCCAGTGGTATGGATCCAGTGATAACAGTGAAGGTGAAATAAACTCCTTAATACAAAGACACCCACCCTCTGATGTGATCCTCCACCACATAGAATGCACGCTTACTGGAGGGCAAGCCTAAATAAGCCTGTATAATTGGTCAGTGTCCGGACATGGATACAGCAGCAGCAACTCTCTGTAGTTACACCGAAGGCAAGCCAGGAGACCTCAAATCAATGGGTATACAGGGCAAGGCACCGATCAAAAAACCCAAGAGGATAGAGAGAAGCCCAGCATAGTGTAAATCAGGCTATTATAGGTTTATTAAAAATTAAAGGTTACACTTACACAAAACTGAAGATAAAACATCCTTAAAAAATAAAAAAACACCAAAAAGTACAAATCTTGGTTGGGCACCTGTGTGGGGCATATGTGTATTTAAATAACATCCTCTAACCTTTTTTTTTAATTATTATTATTTTTTTTATTTTTTTTGCATTTCTATGGCTCCATACTTGGAAGTGTCAGGTATTTCTTTTTAGCTCAGGTGGCAAGGAAACAAAAGGTAGGAAAAGTGTGTATTGCTGGAGAAGGGTCAATCTGTAAATTATATGAAAGGGTCTACTGCTGGAGAACGGTCAGCCTATATAGGAAAGGAAAGTGTGTACTGCTGAAGAAGGGTCAACTTGTATAGGAAAGAAAAAAAATTACTGATGGAGAAGTGTCAGCGTGTAAAGAAAAATGTTGTACTGCCAGAGAAGGGTCAACCTGTAAAGGAAAGGAAGGTGTGTACTGCTGGAAAAGGGTCAACTTGTAAAGGAAAGGAAAGAGTGGACAGCTGGAGAGGGTCAGCCTGGAAACTGTGGAAAGGAAAGTGTGTACTGCTGGAGAAGGTCCAACCTGTAAAGGGAAGGAAAGTGTGTACTGCCGGAGAAGGTCCAACCTGTAAAGGGAAGTAAAGTGTGTACTGCTGGAGAAGGTCTAACCTGTAAAGGGAAGTAAAGTGTGTACTGCCGGAGAAGGTCCAACCTGTAAAGGGAAGTAAAGTGTGTACTGCTGGAGAAGGTCTAACCTGTAAAGGGAAGTAAAGTGTGTACTGCTGGAGAAGGTCCAACCTGTAAAGGGAAGTAAAGTGTGTACTGCTGGAGAAGGTCCAACCTGTAAAGGGAAGGAAAGTGTGTACTGCTGGAGAAGGTCCAACCTGTAAAGGGAAGGAAAGTGTGTACTGCTGGAGAAGGTCCAACCTGTAAAGGGAAGTAAAGTGTGTACTGCTGGAGAAGGTCCAACCTGTAAAGGGAAGGAAAGTGTGTACTGCTGGAGAAGGGCCAGTCTGTAAAGGGAAGGAAAGTGTGTACTGCTGGAGAAGGGCCAGTCTGCAAAGGAAAGGGATGTGTGTTTTGCTGGAGAAGGATCAATTTGCTGGAGAGGGGTCAACATGCAAAGGAAAGGAAAGTTTGTACTTATGGAAAAGGGTCAATCTGTAAAGGAAAAGAAAGAGCATACTGCTGAAGAAGGGTCAGCCCGGAAAGGAAAGGAAAGCATGTACTACTGGAGAAGGATCAGCATGGAAAGGAAAGTGTGTACTGTTAAAGAAGGGTCAGCATGTAAAGGAAAGGAAAGTGTGTACTGCTGGAAAAGGGTCGACATTTAAAGGAAAGGAATGTGTCCACTGCTGGAAAAGGGTCAACCTAGAAAGGATAGGAAAGAGTGCACTGCTGTACTAAGGTCAACCTGTAGAAGGAAAGGAATGTATGTACTGTTAGGGAAGGGTCAATCTGCTAGAGAGGGGTCAACCTGGAAAGGAAAGTGTGTACTGCAGGAAAAGGGTCAAGCTGAAAAGGAAAGAGGGTACTGCAAGAGAAAGTTACGCCTGGAAAGGAAAGGAAAGTGTGTACTGCTGGAGAAGGGTCAGCATGTAAAAGAAAAGGAAAATAAAGTGTGTACTTCTGCAGAAGGGTCAACCTGTAAAGGAAAGTGTGCACTGCTGGATAAAGGACAACCTGTAAACTAAAAGGAAAGTGTGTACGGTTAGAGAAGGGTCAATCTGCTGGAGAGGTGTCAACCTGTAAAGGAAAGGAAAGCGCGTACTGCTGGAGAAAGATCAGCCTGGAAAGGAAAGGAAAGCATGTACTTCTGGAGAAGGGTCAGCATGTAAAGAAAAGGACAGTGCTAGAGAAAGGTCATTCTAGAAAAGAAAAGGAAAGTGTGTACTGCTGGAGAAAGGACAACCTGTTAAACTAAAAGGAAAGTGTGTACGGTTAGAGAAGGGTCAATCTGCTGGAGCGATGTCAACCTGTAAGGGAAAGGAATGTGTTTACTACTGGAAAAGGGTCAACCTGTAAAGGAAAGGCAAGCATCTACTTCTGGAGAAGGGTCGGCATGAATAAAAGGAAAGTGCTAGAGAAAGGTCATCCTAGAAAAGAAAAGGAAAGTGTGTACTGCTGGAGAAGAGTCAACCTGTAAAGGAAAGGACATGAAAGAGCATACTGCTAGAGAATGGTCAGCCTGGAAAGGGAAGAAAAGTGTGTACTGCTGGAAAAGGGTCAACCGGTAAAGGAAAGGAAAGAGTGTACTACTGGGGAAGGGTTAGCCTGGAAATGAAAGAGTGTACTGCTGGAGAAGGGTCAACATGTAAAGGAAAGGAAAGAAAAGAGCTTACTGCTAGATAAAGGTCAGCAAGGAAAGGAAAGTGTGTACTGCTGGAGAAGGGTCAGTCTGCAAAAGAAAGGAATGTGTGTACTACTGGAGAAGGATCCATTTTCTGGAGAGGGGTCAATCTGTAGGAAAGAAAAGTGTACACTGCTGGAAAAGGGTCAACCCAGAAAGGAAAGAGCGTACTACTGGAGAAGGGTCAGTCTGGAAAGGAAAAAATCTACTTCAAGAGAAGGGTCGGCCTTTAAAGGAAAGAAAAGTGTGCACTGCTGGAGAAAGCTCAGCATGAAAAGAAAAGGTAAGTGTCTACTACTGGAGAAGGGTCAACGTGTAAATGAAAAGAAAGAACGTACTGCTGGAAAGGGGTCAGCCTGGAATGGAAAGGAAAGTACGTACCGCTGGAGAAAGGTCAGCCTGTAAAGGAAAGGAAAGTGTATCTTGCCAGAGAAGGGTCAACCTGTAATGGAACGGAAAGTGTGTACTATTGGAGAAGGTTCAGCCTGTAAAGGGAAGGAAAGTTTGTACTACTGGAGATGGTTCAGTCTGTAAAGGGAAGGAAAGTGTGTACTACTGGAGATGGTTCAGTCTGTAAAGGGAAGGAAAGTGTGTACTACTGGAGAAGGTTCAGCCTGTAAAGGGAAGGAAAGTTTGTACTACTGGAGATGGTTCAGTCTGTAAAGGGAAGGAAAGTGTGTACTACTGGAGATGGTTCAGTCTGTAAAGGGAAGGAAAGTGTGTACTACTGGAGAAGGTTTAGCCTGTAAAGGGAAGGAAAGTGTGTACTACTGGAGAAGGTTCAGCCTGTAAAGGGAAGGAAAGTGTGTACTGCTGGAGATGGCTCTGTTGCGTTGCCATGCATTAGCCACATCATAGGAAAAGTACAGGTCCACGTTAAACTTTTAGCGCCATAGAGTGTAAACTAGTGAAATTTCACATCTGCTGAGATAGATCTGATGTGTTTCTAAGAAGCTTTTATTACTGAAGATAAAGCTAACTCTCTTTTGCATTGTTTATCTGCGGGTGTTTTTGTGTAATTCATTAGGAATAATAGACGTAACTTTTGGCTCCGTGGCTCCAATATGCGATCTTTGTTTGAATTTGTTTTCCACATTAACAATATTTTGTTTCGCCGCAGCTTCCATTAAGCCAGTCGCCGTGTCAAAGGAGAAACGCATTTGCAGCTCGCAAGAGGCCAGAGACGCTCCTCTAAATATTTACTACACTTCCATAGAGGAGAGAAATGGAAGTCTTTTCAGTTATTGAAGCAAACATTTACTTTATGAATGTCTCAGTGAATGGGCTGAAAGCTATTTGTGGGTGCATAACGCTGCGTTATTCCACGATATATAATAACACGAGTGAGAAGGGAGCCGGACGGAGCGGCGGAAAGCCAGAAGAAGGACATAAAACAGAAGGAGACCAATTACCAGCAAAGACTTGGTAATGCCTTTTAGTCCAAAAAGCTGAGACTATTGTGACAATCATTACTTTTCTTAGCCCCTTTGTGGTGACACGCTATAATACAGGAAACACGGATTTCTTACAGACCTATATAGATGAGTGCTGCAGACGTTTTAAACACATATTTAAAAAACAGGCTTTTATTTTTTTATTTAACCAGTTCAGCTCTCACACCTGTACACCCCCTAGAGACCAGAGCAATTTTTACATTTCTGACCTGTTTATTTAGCAATAACGTTGTCATTACTTAAGATAACAAAGCATTACCTTTCTAGTGTTACTAAACCCACAACAGTAAAATCAGTCTGTATATGCATGCTTGTTATACTCACTGTGGAACCTAATTAATCCTCCACGTTGTATGAAAAGGCTGTTTCATCCTGTCTTCTCTGATCCTCCCCTTCTTCTATTGTCCCCAATGCATCTCCTGATAGTACAGAGCATTTGGAGTCACTCTGCACATGCTCAGTTTGGTGTGTATTGCTGGAGAGTTTTTTTTTTTTTTTTTTTTCCTTGGGAGGGTGCATATGATTAGCACAGGGCCAATCAGCACTGTCCAGACAGAGGGTCAGGGGTCCTGCAGCATCATAGGACAGTCAGAGTAGAATGAAAACTCCCCCTACAAGCTTTAACCAGACACTAATAGAAGTCCTAAGGCTGTTATATACTGCTGATGAGAAAAGGTATTTAGCAGTTTATATTGCATTTCCATGTTCTGTGTACTGTCATGGTGTGGAGACCAAACATGGTGAATGTCCAATATCAAATATGATGGTACCTGCCCTAAAAGAGTCTACCTTGTCGTGGGAGGGCAGGCTTGTAATCTTTTGGTTAAAATTGACAAAAGAGTAGAAAGAATCAATTCTCTAGACAGTTTCACTTTTGACCATTTGATTCAACTAAACGACTCTTAGATTTATTACGGACAAAAAAAAAATAAAAAAAAATATGATGGTAATATTTTCTTGTAGAAATGATTTTATCTCTGTATAATTAATTTCTAAACAAAAAGTATTAAAACTAAAAAGAAAAACACACTTTTTTATACTTAGATCAGTGTTAGTTTATAAAATAAATAATGTTATTGTAGATATTTTCACCCCCTTCCTGCCCAAGCCAATTTTCAGTTTTCAGCGCTGTCGCACTTTGAATGAAAATTGCGCGGTCGTGCTACACTGTACCCAAATGAAATTATTTTCATTTTTTCCCCACAAATAGAGCTTTCTTTTGGTGGTATTTGATCATCTCTGCGGTTTTTATTTTTTGCGCTATAAACAAAAGAAGAGCGACAATTTTGAAAAAAAAAACCCACAATATTTTTTACTTTTTGCTATAATAAATATCCCAATTTTTTATTTTTATTTTTTTCTCAGTTTAGGCCGATATGTATTCTTCTACATATTTTTGGTTAAAAAAAATCGCAATAAACGTATATTTATTGGTTTGCGCAGAAATTATAGCGTCTACAAAATAGGGGATAGTTTTATGGCTTTTTTATTATTATTATTTTTTTTTTACTAGTAATGGCGGCACTCTACGATTTTTATCGTGACTGTGACATTACGGCGGACACATCGGACACTTTTGACATCATTTTGGGACCATTCACATTTACACAGCGATCAGTGCTATACAAATGCATTGATTACTGTATAAATGCCACTGGCAGTGAAGGGGTTAACACTAGGGGGCGGTGAAGGGGTTAACTGTGTTACCTAGGGAGTGATTCTAACTGTAGGGGGAGGGGACTCACAAGGAGAGGAGATCGTTCGGTGTTCCTCTGTACTGGGAACACACCATCGGTCTTCTCTCACCTGGCAGGACGTGGATCTGTGTGTTTACACACACAGATCCACGGTCCTGCTCGGTTAACGGGCAATCACGGGTGCCCGTCAGACATCACGGCTGCCGGGCACGCGCAGCGGCTACCGAGTGACGCGCACGCGCCCCCCAGATGGCCGGAAAGCCCAGGACGTCATATGACGCCCGCCCAGGATGGGAGATCCCTCCTACGGACGTCATATGTACATGGGCGGATGTGAAGTGGTTAAATGAGGGCTGTATTATTGTAAGAAAACTATTTAATCTTAGGTCTCCAAAGAACCACATAATGAAGTTAAACAAAAAAGTGTTTCAATCACACGAGACTTTTTAACAACCTCTCCTGACCGATTTAACTTGATAGATAGTAACCCACGTTTAAAACGTCCATTTTGCCGCGTTTACAAGCCGCGTTTAGGGGCGTTTGCGTTTAGAAGCGTTTAAAAAAATATATATATTTTTTTTTTCAAATAGCCAAAAATGAAAAAAAACGCCTGTAAACGAAACGCGTTTGGCACTTGAAATGCCTCTAAGCTCAGCGTCTAATTTTTTTTTTGCTTTCCAAAAAAGTCCTCTAAACTCAACTGCCTAGAAACGACCATAAACGATCCCTGTGTACATGTACTGATAAGATAAATTAGAGGAGAGTTCAGGAACAGTTGAAAAAAATGCCCAACTGCTCCCAAACGTCTGTTTTCCAGCAGCAGTGTACATGAGACCTTAAACTGTGGAAGTGGTTCTTTACTGTTAGGGCAGTAAGGAGGAGGAACTCCCTTCCACAGTTGGTGGTGTCAGCGGACACACACATGTTGACTTTATTCAACCTTACCAACTATGTAACTATGATATTGGTTGGAAAAAAAGTAATAGTATTAAAAAAAAATAAAGAAAAAAAATCTGCAGGAAATAATGGTTAAGGGGAGAAAGGGAAGAAGGAGTTCATTTGTATTACAGTAAAGTAAAGGATAAAGGAGAAGTAGAGCCAGAGCTATTTTGGCGGTACTTCTCTTGGGGATCACAGGAATTCAGTTCGTTCTGCACGCCTGTGACCTGTTTTCTGCCGACAGCGGACTAAAAGACGCTGTGGCTGATGTCATTCATCTTTACAGTTGGGATCCACCCAGATGCGTGGACAGGCAGCTGGCTCAGCCTCTCAGCAAGCTGCTGGGAAGCTGAGCCCAGCCGCACCCGCCACCTCCACAGCCCGGTGCTTCAGTGAGCGCTGGAGGGGCAGAGCAGAGAGTCGGTGACTGACAGTTACTAGCTCTCTCCTCAGTGAAGACAGAGAGCTGCGAGATCAGTGGTCTTTGATCGCTCAGTTTTCAGTCGTAGAAGTGGCGGGGGACACATGCTGCATCCTCCTAGGCGAGTAAAAATGTATTTTTTTTATTTTTTTTAAACACATACTGTTCTTTTAATAAGTGCTTCATTTGGAACAACTTTTTTTTTTATCAGGGGGGTGTAACTGAGATCATGTGCAGATAGAAGCCCAACCTTTTGACCTGCAGATGAATGAAACAGAGTAAATATAAAAGAAACATTGTTACTTTGTATCTCTCTTTTTCACATTTGAATAATGTTTATAAACACGGTGTCAGACGGTCCTTTTCCATAAAGTTTTCCTATAGATGTGGTGTTTGCACAGAAACTCCTGGCTGTCGTTTTGACAGCTGGGAATTGCTGCCAAGTGTGATGGAGGGGGGGGGGGGAGTGGATATGGGCCAGAAGGAAGTTCAGCTTTAATGTTTTTGAAAAAGGAAAGGAAGCACATCTACAGTTTCATTTCAGATGTTGGATATGATGTGGCATTTTATTTCTTAGTAGAAAAAGTTCTTTTATGTTCATGTATTGATTTTTCTTTTTCTTTTTTTTCCTTTTTTTTAAATCCAGAAACCTGGAAACAGATTCTTTCGTTATCCGGAGGGAGTCTTCCATGTATCATGAGTGTTTAGGGTTTGTCGAGAAAATAAAAAGTGAAGTATTATATATGGTGCGTTGAAATTGAATGTGAGTCTGCTTGTGGATAAAGAAATTTAAACTAAAGTTTAATCTGCTTCTATGAAATTTTTAAATAAAACCTTTCTGTTTTCATTGCATACCTTATTTTAGATCCAGATACACTATATTACCAAAAGTATTGGGACGCATGTCTTTACACACACACATGAACTTTAATGGCATCCCAGTCTTAGTCCGTAGGGTTCAATATTGAGTTGCAGCTCTAACAGCTTAAACTCTTCTGGGAAGGCTGCCCACAAGGTTTAGGAGTGTGTCTATGGGAATCTTTGACCATTCTTCCAGAAGCACATTTGTGAGGTCAGGCACGGATGTTGGACGAGAAGGTCTGGCTCACAGTCTCCACTCTAATTCATGCCAAAGGTGTTCTAATGGGCTGTGGTCAGGACTCTGTGCAGGCCAGTCAAGTTCCTCCACCCCAAACTCACTCATCCATGTCTTTATGTAAATATTTCATTATACCTTTTCATGTGACAACACTGAAGAAATGACACTTTGCTACAATGTAAAGTAGTGAGTGTACAGCTTGTATAACAGTGTAAATTTGCTGTCCCCTCAAAATAGCTTAACACACAGCCATTATTGTCTAAACCACTGGCAACAAAAGTCAGTACACCCCTAAGTGAAAATGTCCAAATTGGGCCCAAACTGTCAATATTTTGTGTGGCCACCATTATTTTCCAGCACTGCCTTAACCCTCTTGGGTATGGAGTTCACCAGAGCTTCACAGGTTGCCACTGGAGTCCTCTTCCACTCCTCCATGATGACATCACAGAGCGGGTGGATGTTAGAGATCTTGCGCTCCTCCACCTTCCGTTTGAGGATGTCCCACAGATGCTCAATAGGGTTTTGGTCTGGAGACATGCTTGGCCAGTCCATCACCTTTACACTCAGCTTCTTTAGTAAGGCAGTGGTCGTCTTGGAGGTGGTTTTGGGGTCGTTATCAGGTTGGAATACTGCCCTGCGGCCCAGTCTCTGCAGGGAGGGGATCATGCTCTGCTTCAGTATGTCACAGTACATGTTGGCATTCATGGTTCCCTCAATGATCTGTAGCTCTCCACTGCCGGCAGCACTCATACAGCCCCAGACCATGACACTCCCACCCAGTGGTGTATTTCAGTTTTGGGCTGCCCTAGACAAGACTAAAATCGGGCACCCCCCCATCTAAATTTGTCCTACCCCTTTCCTGTCTGTTGACACCCCCTGCCATCCAATCCGATAGAAGAGAGCAGGCTGTGTCCATGTCTGCTCTGTAAAGTGGACAGACCCCCCCACTGAGCAGGCAGATCCGCTTTACGGAGTCTGACCACGTGAAAGGGCTCTTACTATGTTTTTTTTGTTTTTTTACAGTTTTCTTTTTTACAATGTATATTTATTTCATATTTTTTTACTTTTTTTTGGGGGGGGGGGGTTAAACAGACCTCTAATGTTTCTTTTTTGAGACTTTTTTGAGACTTTTTCTCTGCAGCCTGAATGAATAAGATAGTAGTCAGTATAGAGACTCCTATTCATTCATAAAATGAAATATAGTAAATAGTGTTTACTATATTTCTTTCACAAACTGACTTATGCCCCGTACACATGATCGGAAATTCTGCCAGCAAAAGTCGGATGTGAGCTTTTGGTCGGAAATTCCAACCGTGTGTACGCTCCATCGGACTTTTGCTGGCGGAATTTCCGCCAGCAAAAGAATGAGAGCAGGTTCTCTATTTTTCCAATGGAAAAAGTTCGGAAATTCCGATCGTCTGTAGCAATTCCAACACGCAAAATTCCTATGCATGCTCGTAAACAAAAGAGATCAGTACTATACAGTAATCACTGTCTGTACTCTTTTAGGAAAGGAAGGGGGCTGGTAGACACATATTTACCAGCCCTCTCTGCTCTCCATCCATCCAGAAATCTCCCTTGCTAGCAGCGGCTGCAGCTGGCAGGAGGGGGAGGAGGGAAAGCTGGCCAGCAGCTTCACGTGAGGGAGTGGCCAGCCCTCACTAAGGTGGGGGGCACTGAAGGGGGGTCAGATCAGCTACAAAAGTCGGCGGGGCGGGGGGGGGGTAGAGGGAAGCCAACATCTGCAGGAGATTGGGTTCACGAGGGGGGGAATCAGTGCAGCGGGGTAAAGCGCCGCCCCTTTGAAGAATGCTGCCCAAGGCAAGGCACTTATTTGCCTCGCAGTAGATAGATCCTTGTTAGAGCTATGCTACCCTAGGGCATCTGTCACCTGGGCCAAGTAACTCTGCTTCCTGCTTGGTTGTTTATGCACCCAACAATGATCTGTTTGTCATTAGAAATGGAGGCCATTTTGTTGGTTTGGGCCCACGTTCTCCCTGTTTAGTCTACCGGGCCTTTTTGGATTTTACACCACCAGCTCCCGGGAAAGACATTTTCAGTGGTAGTCCAGTGAATATGAGCATGTGTATTCCCTCTAGCAGTTTTGTAAGTATGGGTACAATATGGCGGTCCTTTTACGCTTTTACCCCTTTACAATTCTTTTACCTTCTCTATTATACTTATACAGTTTTTACCTTATAGATATCAAGTTTGCATCAACCCCTGAGGAAGTGAACAGGTGTTCACGAAACGCGTTGGGTCACTAGGATGCATTCTTGTATTTATCTTGTTGAAACCTTTATCATGAAAAATCATATTTTACTGCAATATTATGTGTAAAGCATTACAAATCTGTTCATATACTTGACATCTGTTTGTGGCTACTGTAGATCTTGTGTGAACCAATAAATCTGTTTTTTATGGCATTAATACCAGTTTCACACCTCATTTAAAGTCCCAAGGGCAAAAACGTCTGTATTTGCATTAGCAATGGTATTCCAACTTCCTCTGGATACAGAACTGGCTCAAGACATTGTGCTGTGTGGGTCCAAGAATGAAATGCTGCCCCTCTCCCCCCCCCCCAAAAAAAAAAGAAAATGCCCACCAAAAGTCCCCCACATCCATTATATTATATCATGATAATTAAAACTAAAATTACATTTATCAGGAAGTCAGATTTGCATGTAATAGCACCTTGATTATACGACATACCATTATGTTCAATTCCAAGGGGTGGGCTAGGGCAGTATAGGGGCAGGCGGAGCGGTTCGGGGGGCAGTTATTGTCATGACACACAACCTTCAGAAAAAAAATCTTGGCCATCAATTTGCTGGGTAAATAGAAGAGGAGAGGCGACCATGGTTCAATTTGCTCCCCCTCTCAAAGTGTTGCCTGGGTCCTATGGACCCACTGGGACCCATGGTAGGGCCAGCCCTGTCTGGATAGCCTTTCCACATGGTAGACTCGGACACTACTATGCTGAAAGGCTATCCAGAGCAACTATCCTCGTCCCCTTTCTCTGAGTCCTTGTTCTTTGGTACATCATGCATGCACCCATTTACAATAACTGCTGTACATAGCCTGTGCAGAGAGCAGAGCTGTGGGAGGGGCCCTGCAGGCTCCACCCACTACAGGCTGCCTGCAGAAAACCACAGGAGGGGGCGGAGACAAGACCAGTCACCCTGCACAAGGAGAGAGAGCAGCAGTGAGCGGTCTTTATTACAGGAAGCTCCTGCACAGAGGGAAAGTTTCACACTGGATTCTTGCACAGATCTCGAAGAAATACACAACACCAAGATGAAAGAAGAATACACATGACTTTTGTATTTAGACAGTATTTGATTATTCCTGAGTTCAGTTTTAAAAATTTCAAGCAGACGAAAAAGAAAATCAGCTGGAGACTATGTCTGGTCTAATTCGGTGTTGTGGCATTCCAATGTTTGAGTAGAAACGTTGGTCTACGACCTTCCTTCAGGAGAACTGCCAGACACTGAGAACCCGGACACTCAGCTGAAGCTTTTTGTTTTATTGCATATTGACAACATCCGCGTGGAATAGAAGTCAAGCCGTGGGGCGCAGACAAAAAAAAAAAATATATCTGTTTGGGGATTACAGGGATCTCATAAAGCACGCAAAGGAAGCTCAAGTGGTTTGAAATGCAGTCGGACCCTGCGGCCATAGACATGGGAGTTTTACTGCGGATGAAATTGGAGCTCTGTACGGATTGCAGCTCGGAGGTACGTTCTCTTTGCTCTCGGGACGCAGCTCTGAGACGTGAGTGAGAGGCCTTGTCCATTTGACTGCTGTGCTGCTTTGTTTTTTATTCCTAGAGTTGCCTTGCTCTAATGCTTGGTGAGTGTGTGTCTGTGGAGGCAGCGAGGACTCATCAATGACATCTCGGACTTATTCTTTTCTTCGATCCCTTGTTACCTTTTTATGCTTTGAAGAAACCTTAGCTGTCTAATGTATCACCTTCCAAAACTTTATTATACTGAGTTAAGTGACATGTAAATCAAAACATTTTTTTAGCTATGGATAGTTTTGGTGACCATTGATACCGAGGCATTATGGGAAATCCAAATTTTTATAGTTGTCACTAGAGCAAGAAATGAAAAGAAATCTTCCCATGGTAACAACTCTTTCATTTACAGCTGTCTAAGAATATAATAGCAAATGCAATTTCTTTAAACCTCGTAGCTGTATACTTGCAGTGTGAGATCATCTAAGGCGGGGGCCTCCAAACTGCTTGTCTTTATCCGGCCCTTGGGGCACTTTTCCTTCAGCTGATACAAGACACTATTCTTCCCACTGATACCAACAATGGGGCATTATTTCTCCCATTGACGCCAACGATGGGGCACTATTTCTCCCACTGACGCCAACGGTGGGGTACTTTTTCTCTCACTGACTCCAACGGTGGGGCACTATTTCTCCCACTGACGCCAACGGTGGGGCACTATTTCTCCCACTGACGCCAACGGTGGGGCACTATTTCTCCCACTGACGCCAACGGTGGGCCACTATTTCTCCCACTGACGCCAACGGTGGGGCACTATTTCTTCCACTGACACCAACGATGTGTCACTATTTCTCCCACTGACGCCAACGGTGGGGCACTATTTCTCCCACTGATGCCAACGGTGGGGTACTTTTTCTCTCACTGACTCCAACAGTGGGGCACTATTTCTCCCATTAACGCCAATGATGGGGCTCTATTTCTCGCGCTGACACCAACGATGGGGCACTATTTCTCCCACTGACACCAACGGTGGGGTACTATTTCTCCCACTGACGCCAACGGTGGGGCACTATTTCTTCTGAGCACAGTCCAGCCCCCCTAAAGTCTGGTCCTTTGTTTAGAAAGTTTGGAGACCCCTGATCTAAGGCACTGCTGCTCTTGTTAATCTCACCAGATTTGCAGTTACATTTGACAATGTGCTGCTCAGTGTTCTCCTTCCTGGAGAGGAAGCTGTACCTGAAGACTTGCAGTGCAAGGATCTCCCTGCTTCTGCTTCATTTATTCTGCAGATGCAATGCATTCTCCACCTCTCCTGCTGCTTCTTGAATATTACCCCCACCAGTTATCAGATTACGAGTTATAGGGGTTGGGGCAGCTTTGACAAAGCCCTGCTCCACTACCAAGATGGCCACCTCCACACAGAGTCAGTGCCAGAGCAATAAATATTCCCACCCAGCGCCAGGACAAGGTCATCTAGTATCCAGGGCGAACATACCAAACTGCGCCTCCCCCCCAAGACATATGAGCATTATGTGTCAGCAAAATCCCCCCACAAATAATTTGAGCATTAATCAGCATGCTTACCCCATAATTCCCCCTCCTCCTTGCTGAAATACCCCCTTTCAGCACAAGTTTATCCCCCCATTCATCAAATCCCCCCAGGACACATGCCTCCCCCTAAAAAAAAATTCACCCCTACTAGCACAAGTCCTCTACCCCTCAAATTTCCCCCACAACCCCACCACTCTAAAGTCTCCCTTCCAGCACAAATTCCCACCCATTACCCCCTCCTACCACAAATTCCAGCCCCCCCAAAACAAATCCCCCCTAGCATAAATACCCCCCTCCAGTCAACCTTACTAGCACAAATCCCCCTCCCCAAAAAATCCCCCCTAGCACAAATACCCCCCCAGTTATCCCTACTAGCACAAATCCCCCCCCCCCCCCCAAAAAAAAATTCCCCACCCAGCACAATTCCCCTCCAACATATCACCTCTTCTAGCGCAAACCCCCAAAAATCCCCCTCCCTAGCACACATCCCAAATTCCCATCCCCTCTCCCAACACAAATCCCCCTAAATCATCACTCCTAGCATACTCCTCAAATTTCCCCTCCTAGAAATATTCCGACCCCTTGACACCCTCCAAATTTCCCCTCCCATCAGAAATATCATCGCTCCTAATCTCTTCATGGTTCCCCCCCACCTCATATGATACCAAAGTGCCCAGGGCAGCCACCACTCCTGCCCACCCCTTGTCCCGGCCCTGTTCCTACCACACAAGTGGCTGAAAAGTAGGTGGATGCTGCAGCAACCACCAGCTGGAGTCTGGAACAACTCAGAACACATGAATATGTCACCAGCACACCAGGAAACTCCATAATAGGGTCCAAAGCTTTATTGATCGATCACATCACAGCAAAAGATAGCAACATTTTCAGAGGCAGGCAGGACCCCTTCATCAGACATGTGATGTTCGGTAAAGTGCTGGACCCAATTTTCGAATTTCCTGGTGTGCTGGTGACATATCCCTTGTACAGTGCAGAATAAGGCATAGGCAGTTAGTATTGAAAAAAAAGAACAGTAGCAGAGAGCCCAGACTAACAACTCTGGAGATAAGTCATGTTCTCTCTACCTTTATGGGCACAGCTGCCACAGTGCAATACTCACCAGAACTTCCCCCTGCAGTGCCTCTTCATTACTAGAAGATCTCCTTAGACTTGGGTTGAACGAAGCCCAGCATCACTAATCCAGGAAGAGTCAGTACATATTGTGAGTGCAACAGTGGCGGCTGGCGCTCAAAATATTTTTGGGGGGGCGCAAACAGACTGAAAAATTCTGAAAAAAACCCCATCAATTGCAGCCTCACTGTACTATCAAACGCAGCTACTGTGCCATCAAACGCAGCCACTTTGCCCATCAATTGCCACCACTGAACCATCAAACACAGCCGCTGTTCCATCAAACACAGCCACTGTGCCATATAAAATGCTCCCACTGTGCCATCAAATTCTGCCACTGTGCCATCAAATTCTGCCACTGTGCCATCAAATGCTGCCACTGTGCCATCAAATGATGCCACTGTGCCCCATCAAATACAGCTACTGTGACCATCATATGCAGTCACTGTGCCCATATTATGCAGCCACTGTGCCCCATCAAATGCAGCCTCATTGCGCCCCATTAAATGCAGCCTCATTGTGCCCCATCAAATGCAGCCTCATTGTGCCCCATCAAATGCAGCCTCACTGTGCCCCATCAAATGCAGTCACTGTGTCCCATCAAATGCAGCCACTGTGTCATCAAGCGCAGCCACTGTGTTAATCAATTGCCGCCACTGTACCATCAAACACAGCCACTGTGTCAAACGCAGCCACTGTGCCCATCAATTGTCACCACTGTGCCATCAAACACAGCCATTGTGCCCATCAAACGCAGCCACTGTGCCATATTAAATGCTCCCACTGTGTCATCAAATGCTGTCACTGTGCCCCATCAAGTACAGCTACTGTGCCCATCTTATGCAGCCACTGTGCCCATCAAATGCAGCCTCATTGTGCCCATCATATGCAGCCATTGTGCCCATCTTATGCAGCCACTGTGCCCATCAAATGCAGCCTCATTGTGCCCCATCTAATGCAGCTTCACTGTGCCCCATCTAATGTAGCCCTGAGCCTCACTTACCTTACAGGCAGCTCCGCTCACGCCGTGCGTTCCACGGAGCTGCCAACATCACTTCCGGGTTCCCTGAAACAGGGAAACCGAAAGTAACCTCTTCATTTGAATAACAAAGCTCCCGTCCGTAGTAATACTAAGGGCAGAAGCTGCTTAGATTGCGCCGCAAAGCAGGTCAAAAGCCTGCAAATGAAGCACCTCGTCTGCAATCTCATGATTGCATTGATGTGGTGCTTCCCATAGTGCACTGTGTCCAGCGCCCGAACACAGTGCACTTAAAGAACATTTTTTTTTGACTGCTTGGTCGGGGGGGGGGGGGATGTGTCGTCCGTGCACCCCCTATGGATGGGTCGCCACTGGAGTGCAAGGTACCATCGGTAATCGGTGAGGAGTGAGGACTATCCAGCCCAGAGAAGAGGAAGAAGTCCCTACAAGCATCACGTGCTTAATGACTTTGGAAAAGGTAAGTATTAAACCCAAAAAAAAACGTATAATACTGCCAGTGGGTATTGCAAGGGGGAAGTCAATTTGGGGTGCCAGGGTTTAGCAGAGGTTAGATGATCATAGACAAGGGAAAGAGAGGAAAGGCAATAGGATCTGACTATGAATAATAGAGAGAGGAGGCTGAGCCTGATGCCATCATAGACCATTGGGAGAACAGGTTAAGGGGACCATTGCCTCCTTTTACTAAAATTGACATCGGCATGCATTTACTTACCTTACTTGTGTCCAGTTCCTGATCTCCCTAAAGGCTCTTGTAGGGATAGGTTGCGTTGTATTGCCTCCCCACTGCCTGCTTTAACCCCTTGAACCATGCACTAACTGACAGCAATCAGGAGCATTGCATGTGTCGAGGCTATTGCAGAGTTTCCCTATTCACTTGAATGGGTCATGTTAGGTGAGAATTATGCCTGCTGAAAGTGGCAGGGGTAAAATTTCTGCTGCCACCACAAAGCAAAGCATCATGGCTGCGGCATGTGTACACCCCTGGCCACTGCCTCTGCTGCTAAAGGGGGTAACAGTTAGTGGGAGCAGAAATAGCACCTTCGGGTGGCACAGTGGTGTACTGGGTAGCACTCTTGCCTAGCAGTAAAAAGGGTCACTGGTTTGAATCCCAACCATGACACTACCTGCCTGGACTGTGTGGGTTTCCTCCGGGTACTCCGGTTTCCTCCCATACTCCAAAGACATTCTGGTAGGTTAATTGGCTTCTGTCTAAATTGACCCTAGCATATGAATGTGAGTTAGGGACCTTAGATTGCAAGCAATTTGAGAGTAGGGACCGATGTGAATGTACAATGTATATGTAAAGCGCTGCATAAATTGACAGCACTATTTAAGTACCTTAAATAATAATAATAGAACCCCCCCACTCCCCAAACCATTAGTGTGAACAAGCCCTAAATGAAATGAAGCTCATTACATCTGAATCTGAAAGACTACCTGAAAGTGGCTCTAAACCCTCACATATACTCAATGAAGTGACCGGTTTCACAGAGATTAAATAAATTCTCCTACATAAGTTGTACCTGTCTATCTGCAGTCTTCTCTTCTCTATATTAGTTCAAAGTGCTGAATTTTAAAACCTGTCTGAGTTGCCAGAAAAAAGGGGGGCTGGGAGCTAAAGTGACACTCTGCAGAGCTCAGTGGAGGAGAGGTCTAAGGGCTGATTGGAGGGATGAGACACTCCAGCCAGGAACAGAGCTGCTGGAGGTCCCTCCCCATCACCATTTTTCTCTTGGTGTCAGGAAAATTTGTCAGAAGTGATTCATGCTGAAAGCAGAGGAAGGAGGCAGCAGATAGAAATTACACTTAGTGCTCTGGATTTAGACAAGTATACACTACAGAGGGATATGCTTTGTTCATATTTCATTCCTGAGGTTTACAACCACCTTAAACATACTAGGGGTTTACTATTAGATTTTACATGTTGCTTGCAGTTGGTACCATCTTTATTTTTACATTGTTTATGAACCAGGGACATGAAGAAGTTAGAATGCTCTGCACCAGCATTACTACCCCATTGTTCAGGAATGATATATTTCACTGTAACATTCTCAGAGACATGAAGGCAATTCATGAATCCCGTCAATTCGTAAACTCCCAGAACGGCGACCGGAGAATGTTTTCACTGAGCTGGAAAATCACATTGAGTTGCAGCATATAGAACGCCACATGCCAGGTTCACTGAAGACCAAGAATGAGGATGTAGCTTGTGAAAGTTTCATCGGTGATGATGTGTTTCTGGGATCGTCAGAAAAAAAAAATACTTTCAGTCGTATAACTAAAAACTGGCACTGTGTAAGATTATTTATTAAAGCTGTTTATATCACTTAATCAGGTTTGGGACAAGACCATCTAGAGCTCAGGGCGAACACGTCAAAATGCACCCCCCATCCCCTCAAGATGTACAGTTTGAGCATTATGTTTTACCAAACATCCCAAATTCGCCCCTCTGCTAAAATTGTCACTCCAGGCACAAATCTTTGCCCCTCCTCCATCACCCCGCTCCTCAAATCCCCCCAACACAAATCCCCCCCTCAAAGAAAATCACACCTCCTAGCACAAATCCACTACCCCTCAAACTTCCTCTCCAAGTACACATCCTATCCACCCCACTTCAAATCCCCCCCTCCCAACACAAATCCCCCCTCATCCCCTCTCATAGCAAAAATCTTCTCCTCCAAATCCCCCCTCCTAGCACAAATACCCTCTAATCATCCCTACTAGCACAACCCCGCCTCCATAAAAATATCCCCTCCCAGCACAAATCCCCTCTACCATTTCACTTCTCCTAGCAAAAATCCCCCCAAGTCACCTTTCCTAGCAACCCCCCCCCCCAAATTTCCCCTCCTAGAACAATTCTTACCCTTGCTGCCCCCCCAATTCCCCCACCCAACACAAATCCCCTCCCCCATCGCCTCTTGGTGCCCCAGAAGCATTGTCCAAGAGCAATGAACCACTTGTGGAGAGCTTCAGAAAGACCTGGAATTACCAGGTACAATTGTTTCAAAGAAAACATTAAGTAATGCACTCAACTGCCATGGCACGCTCACCATGCAAGACTCTATTGCTAAAGAAAAAGCATGTTGAAGCTCGTTTAAAGTTTGCTGCACAACATTTAGACAAGCCTGTGAAATACTGGGAGAATATAGTCTGGTCAGATGAAACCAAAGTTGAACTCTTTGGATGCCATAATACACACCATGTTCGGAGGTCAAATGGCACTGCACATCGCCCACCATACCAACAGTGAAGTTTGGAACATCATGGTGTGGGGCTGTTTTTCAGCATACGGTACTGGCAAACTTCATATCTATGAAGGAAGGATGAATGGAAGAATGTACCAGGACAATCTTGATAAAAATCTGCTGCCATCTACCAGAGTGAAGAAGATGAAAGGAGGGTGGACATTCCAGCAAGACATTGATCCCAAACACAAAGCCAAGGAAACTCTCAATTGGTTTCAAAGAAAGAGCTGCTACAATGACTAATGGAAAGAACTAAAGCTCATTCATAGAAGAGGCCCATGGAACCTTCAGATTTGAAGACTGTTTGGAAGAATTGGCCAAAATCACACCTTAGCAATGCATGCGACTACTTTTTCCATACAGGAGGCGTCTTGAAGCTGTCATTATTTACAAAGGATCTTGTACGAAGTATTAAATTCATTTCAGTTAGCGTGTTCAAAACTTTTTCCCTGTCATTCCATTTTATTACACATACAGTGGGGACGAAAAGTATTCAGACCCCCTTAAATTTTTCACTCTTTGTTATATTGCAGCCACTTGCTAAAATCATTTAGCTTCATTTTTTTCCTCATTAATGTACACACAGCACCCCATATTGACAGAAAAACACAGAATTGTTGACATTTTTGCAGATTTATTAAAAAATAAAAACTGAAATATCACATGGTCCTAAGTATTCAGGCCCTTTGCTGTGACACTCATATATTTAACTCAGGTGCTGTCCATTTCTTCTGATAATCCTTGAGATGGTTCTACACCTTCATTTGAGTCCAGCTGTGTTTGATTATACTGATTGGACTTGATTAGGAAAGCCACACACCTGTCTATATAAGACCTTACAGCTCACAGTGCATGTCAGAGCAAATGAGAATCATGAGGTCAAAGGAACTGCCTGAAGAGCTCAGAGACAGAATTGTGGCAAGGCACAGATCTGGCCAAAGTTACCAAAAAATTTCTGCTGCACTTAAGGTTCCTAAGAGCACAGTGGCCTCCATAATCCTTAAATGGAAGACGTTTGGGACGACCAGAACCCTTCCTAGAGCTGGCTGTCCGGCCAAACTGAGCTATCGGGGGGGAAAAGCCTTGGTGAGAGAGGTAAAGAGGAACCCAAAGATCACTGTGGCTGAGCTCCAGAGATGCAGTCGGGAGATGGGAGAAAGTTGTAGAAAGTCAACCATCACTGCAGCCCTCCACCAGTCGGAACTTTATGGCAGAGTGGCCTGACGGAAGCCTCTCCTCAGTGCACATCAAAGCCCGCATGGAGTTTGCTAAAAAAAACACCTGAAGGACTCCAAGATGCTGAGAAATAATATTCTTTGGTCTGATGAGACCAAGATAGAACTTTTTGGCCTTAATTCTAAGCGGTATATGTGGAGAAAACCAGGCACTGCTCATCACCTGTCCAATACAGTCCCAACAGTGAAGCATGGTGGTGGCAGCATCATGCTGTGGGGGTGTTCTTCAGCTGCAGGGACAGGACGACTGGTTGCAATCGAGGGAAAGATGAATGCGGCCAAATACAGGGATATCCTGGACGAAAACCTTCTCCAGAGTGCTCAGAACCTCAGACTGGGCCGAAGGTTTACCTTCCAACAAGACAATGACCCTAAGCACACAGCTAAAATAATGAAGGAGTGGCTTCACAACAACTCCATGATTGTTCTTGAATGGCCCAGCCAGAGCCCTGACTTAAACCCAATTGAGCATCTCTGGAGAGACCTAAAAATGGCTGTCCACCAACGTTTACCATCCAACCTGACAGAACTGGAGAGGATCTGCAAGGAGGAATGGCAGAGGATCCCCAAATCCAGGTGTGAAAAACTTGTTGCATCTTTCCCAAAAAGACTCATGGCTGTATTAGATCAAAAGGGGCTTCTACTAAATACTGAGCAAAGGGTCTGAATACTTAGGACCATGTGATATTTCAGTTTTTTTTTTTTTTATAAATCTGCAAAAATGTCAACAATTCTGTGTTTTTCTGTCAATATGGGGTGCTGTGTGTACATTACTGAGGAAAAAAAATGAACTTAAATGATTTTAGCAAATGGCTGCAATATAAGAAAGAGTGAAAAATTTAAGGGGGTCTGCATGCTTTCCGTCCTCACTGTAACCTCATTTCTGAACGTATTTGTTTTGGTGTCTTTGTATGCATGAGTTGCATGGGTTGTTACCGACATGTTGTGAAAATTTCATGCCAATAGCACCTTTAGAAATATATTTACCTAAAAAAATGGTGACATGTTCAATACTTATTTTACCCGCTGTATATCGGGGCTGTACTGAATGTAATGCAAAAGTGGTCATAACTTTTTATTAACTTACATAGGTTGTTCAAACTTCACATGTTGGTAGAGTAACTATTCTTCTATAGTGACTCTTTTTCTTTTTCATTGCAGGTAAATAATGGATTACAAGCAGACGCAATGTGCCGTCATTGAGTTCTTGACAAAGGAGGGGTGCAGGCTGTCCAATACCATTGACAAAAGTCACCAATGACACGACATGCCAATGGTGGCATCTCCATAAACATTCTGCAGTCTTTTGAGAATGCCAGACAGCCTGCACCCCTCTTTTGTCAAGAACTCAATGACAGCACGTTGCTTCTGCTTGGAGTCCATTATTTACCTGCAATGAAAAAGAAGAAGAAGAAGAGTTGCTATAGAGGAAGAGATACTCTACCAACATGTAAAATTTGAACGACCTATGTAAGTTATGTAAGAAAAGATATATCCATTTTTGCATTACTTTTGTAACAGCCCACATAACTTTTTGCTAAAATTTTTTTTTGATGTTTTTAGCCTTGTTCATAAAGACCCTCATTCTGTGGAGACTTTCATAGCACCAATAGTCTATTAGAGACTCCATGAATGCTCACTAAATACTCTCAAATCATCAGAAAAACAACAAAAAAGGATATATTTAGGGAAATGATTACCAGTGTCATAGATGGGTAGGAAACAGGTGACTGAAGAGTGACGCCGCTGTTCTGACTGAGTGTCTGGGCTCTGGCAATATTCCAGAAGATTGGTCCTTTTATGTTTTAGATTGGGAAAAGATGAACTCTTTGAAGGTCAGTTTGGGACAAAGACATCAAAAGAGAATGATCTGTATGGAAATTTACATTTTTTGCTTTTGATATAATTATTTCCTAAAGTCCCTTCAATTAATATGAATGTAGGTTGTGAATAATGAATGTAAAATCCTTTGATCTTATGTGGTATGGTACAGTCAACCTTTAGGTGAGGACAAGAAAAACATTTTTAAAGAGACTATGTGACAGTAGAATGAAGCAAAAAAAAAAAAAAAACACTGTATGCCATAAAAAATTAATTGTATGTAGGGCATCCATTTTCTTTTAAGGAGAATTTGTTCTAAATTATAAAACGCATTGTTGTAGCAATCTAAAGTCAAAACGTATTTTTTCATTCTGGATAAAGTTTTTTTTTTTTTTTTTACCACTGAGATTTTCCTTTATTTTCTGTCCTCAGAACAGAAAGTGAAATAAAGTCTCTCCGAGGTGAAAATAAAATCCTGCTTAGACAGTTGTCCTTTCCCTCTATTCATGTTGGAATGACGACTCAAAATTTTAGATGTTTTCCTCACTTTCAATCCTGGTGACAGCTGAACAAATAAAGAGAGTAAATTGTCCTAACGGGGACAAACTATGAAAACCAAAGAACTGTTCTAACCCTTCACTATTCAAAAATAAAAAAATAAAACGTTTTCACTTTAGATACATTGTAAAGGTTTCGGATTTTGCTCTGAAATTATTAGAAAAGGGACTACCCCACCGGTTCCTTTTTCATTTTTTTATGGTTCAATAATTATTATTAGGTGTTTACTCCACCGGTTTCAAGCTTGTATAAACTTCTAGGTTCTCTGGCTGTCAGCCTCTTACTTAATCTTAATCCATCAGTTGGATGAATGAGCTCTGTTCATTTTAGAAAAATTTCTATTAGAACATCCGTTAGGAGAATATCTGTACTGAGTGGAGACCAATGGCCGAAAACGTCAGGCTAAGCACATTACTCAGTTCTTAAGAGGTTGAATTGTTTGAACTGCTAGACTGATGATAGGTGTCAGAGTCACAAACCAAGGTCAGTGCAGGTGAACAGTTTGGTGGTCGGGGGTCACAAGCCAGGGTCGATGCAGGAGAAGAGTTTCGTAGTCGGGGGGCACAAGCCATGGACGGTGCAGGAGAAAGCTTTTGTAGTCGTGGGGTGACGAATCATGGTTGATTCTAAGTAGCAATAGAGGTAGCTCGAGGCAGCGGGTGGGATAATGTGTGAAGCACAATAATCTGGCAAACAGGAAGTGCAGAGGCATGGCTTAAATCAGGAAGCTCATGGGATGAGCAAAGAGTTCAAGATTCAGCAGAAATCAAGGCACAAGGCAGGGTTGTCCAATGGATCAGGCAGGATGCTGGCCAGTATCTCAGGTAGCTCAGCGAGAAGAGTCACTGCCAGACACAACAGACACAACAGACACAACAGAGGTCCCAGGTTAAAGTGCAGGCCCTGACAATCATATTTTGTGGGACTGATCACACAAGCTATTAGGGAGCTTTTCTGGCTCCTTGGGTGAATAATTCCAACATTAACAGCTTGCAAATTACTCCCCCGTTGTACAGTTTTTATTTTTTTAAGGTTTAAAACAGCTAGCTTTGTTCTGGTCATGTCTCTGGATCTATCAAGTACTTTGAAGGAACAGCAACAATGAAGGATCCTGCACGTTTTGATCTAGGGTTGCACGTCTAGTAATGCTGTTGGCCATATTCAGCTTGTTGAAGGGATGTTGACAGCTAAAAAAATACTTTGAGACCATATTACAACCAAAACTTCTTCCTTTTTCAGCTTATTTAACCCCTCACACTTCACAGGAATATCATTTCCAGCAAAATAAACATTCTGGCAATTAGGGATGAGCTTGCTGTTCGGGTCGAACATACGTTCGAATCCAACATCAGGGGGTTCGCCCGTTTGCGGAAGAGTGAACATTATGGGGCGCTCGAGGCAAATTCGAGCGCCGCAGAAAGCCCCATAATGCACTGCGAGATCGCAGTGCATTGCTGTATGATGATTGGCCAAAGCATGCACCTGACCTGCATGCTTTGGCCAATCCCAGCATCCTCTGCTAAGAGAGCCATAATTGGTCAAAGGCAGGGTGCCTTCGGCCAATCATGGCTCAGGGGGACTAAGTCCATGCCTCACACTATATAAGGCTGCCTACATGGCGGCCCTGTGTAGTGTTGTTGGTGTGGAAGGAGAGATAGCTAGATTTCGATTAAGCAGGCAGGTTATTCAGTTAGTGGCAGTGTATTTGTTATATATATATATATATCGCTGGTAGATTTTTAATCTACCGCTAATAGGTAAAACAAGCTGTTAGGCTTTTCAGCTAGATAGATAGTGGGGTTGTAACAGTCATAATGTGGTTTTGTTTACGGATGTGAACATATTGTTTAAAAGAAAAATGTTGAAATTGTAATGTCTCTTTACTGTCTTCCTCTCTTCTTTAGTTTAATCCAAGTTTTAAGCTCAAATACCTACTCTCAGGCTTGGGACTTATTTTTGACAGACGTTGATGACAACGTCCATTGTAGTGGGGGGAGTATGTAGCGCTGGTAGATTTTTAATCTACCGCTGATAGGTAAATCTAGTGGGTTACTTGTTAGGTGAAGTTAGGTTTGCCTCTGTTCCAGCTTGGCTGAGTTGCGTGTGATTCCACACTGCGCCGGTGGGTGTCGTTGTCCTCATAGGCCGGTGTTGGAAAGGCAACGTGTTGCAGCGGATGGATGCTCCTCTGTCCCGGAGACAACTCTGTGGAGGTCCTCCGAGTTGCATTCTGGGAGAGGATATTTATGGGACAGACACCATGTTTAGGGGCCCAGAAGCCTGTCTGGGGCCTACCACAGCAGCAGAGGAATGGTCCTGAGCTGTCTATCCTGAGTGAAGAAGCTGGACAACTGAGGAGGTCCCAGGGGATGACCCGTCATGGGAGGATCATGCAGAGTGCTGGTCTGGAGAGGGGCCTGGTGACTCAGTTGGAGGACGTATCCTGAAGTAGTCTTACTGCATAGTACTGCCGGGTTGGCTTAAAGGTTCAAGTACTGTGTCTGACATTCATCGCAAACCAATACATCCTGTGGCAGAGGATCGTACGGGTTTTATTCCAAACAAGTCTGTGGCAGAGACTTTTGTTCGTGCTACGTACTGGCTGCTAGGCAAGTGAGAGAGGCCTATCCAGGCAGGCAAAGATTGAATCCCACAAGGGAATTGCATTCAACTACAAGTGTACAATTCCAAATGATGTTCCAAAGAATACTAAAGAAAGGTATTTGAGCTTCCCTGCAGCTTTCCTTCTGCCTCTTTCCTGCTACTTCCTTTATTGTTTGTTCATTAAAGCATTGAAAACATATTCAAGTGTTTGGTGCTTACATCGTCCAGAGGTAAACTCAGCGGGACCCTAGACACGGTGCCGGTGAAACAGAGGTGGCGAGAGTGAAGGTAACAGCCCGCTTTAAACCAGCAGCTCCACCGAGAGTTATTGCTACATATATATATATATATATATATATATATATATATATATATACAGTCAGTCTAGTATGTATATATATATATATACACTCTGCATTTAGCATAAACTATAAATTCAGCGTGTACTCTATATTCAGTCAGTGCAGGCAGCATATTAATATATATACAGTATATATATATATACTCTGCATCCAGTGTAGCCTATATCTACAGTGCATTCCTGCATTCCGTGCTGTACTGTTTCTAATACACTTCAGGCGGTGGAATAATATATATATATATATATATATATATATATATATATATTTACAGTCTCGTATATATATATATATATATATATATATATATATATATATGTATATATATATATATATAATGTTGCAAAACAAAATATACATCATGTCTGGAAGGCCACCAAGGAGAGGCAGGCGCTCACAGGCCACTAAAAGAGGGCAAGCAGCCTCTGTGTCTACAGTCAACAGTGCTGGTCATGAATATGGTGCATCCTCTGCAGGTGGCCGTGGGGCATGCTTGTCCTTTTTTTCTGCTGCTGGCTGTGTTATTGAGCCAGAACATGCAGAAGAGTTGGTGGAGTGGATAACAAAGCCATCCTCATCCTCCTCATCCTCTGTCACCCAAGCTCAGAGTAGTTTGCCTTCCAATGCAGCTGCCAAAGCGACCTATTCCACCGGCTCCTTGTCCACAGTCACTTCTTCCGTAGCCCCACCATCATGTACATGCTGCTGGAGGATGCGCAGCGATTTGAAGACTCCGATGTTGGTTCCCAGGTTGAGGAAGGGATTAACGTGAGCCTATAGAGAGGGGGTGCCCAAGAAGGACAAGAAACTGGCAGTCATGTTCCCCCAGCTGCAGCATACTGCCAAGTTTGCTCTAGTGAGGAGGAGGGAGGGATAATGAGGTCATTGACTTTACTTGGGTGCCTGAGAGAAGAGAGGATGAGGAGACAAAACTCCAACGAGGCAGGATGTCCTCTAGGGGGTAGCTTAAGGGCAGCCACCCTATTGGATCACACCGCAGAGCTCCACAGGTGCAGGGTGCTGCTGACTCCCCGCTAATTTTAAAAGTTCCTTGGTGTGGGCCTATTTCGACACGTGTGCAGCAGATCGCACCATTGCTGTTTGCAACCTATGTCTGAAGCGGATCAAGTGTAGCCAGAACAGCAGCCGCTTGGGCACTACATGCTTGACCAAACATATGACGACCTACCATGCAGTCCGCTGGCAACAGCACTTGAAAGACCCACATCAAAGAAAAAGGCGGACTTCTCCTTGCTCCTCATCTGGGATCTCCAACCCCACTATACCTCAAGTCCTCTCAAAAACCTGCACTGAGAGAAATGAAGGTATAGCAATGGGTGTCCCAAGTACTTGCAGCCAATCTGCTAGCAGTACACCACTATCTGATTTTAGCAGGCAAATTTCTCTACCCCAGTTGCTGAAAAAGAAATTTGATCCCAGCCATCCACATACTTAGCGTCTGAATGCTAGCTTGGCCAAATTGCTAGCACTGCAACTACTGCTTTTTCAGCTGGTAGACTCTGCCCCCTTTTGAGAATTTGTGGAATGTGCTGTACCTCAGTGGCAGGTTCCAAAAAGCCATTTCTTTTCAAGGAAGGCCATTCCGGCACTCTACCGGCATGTGGAAGCAATGTTTTAGCCTCGTTGGACAGGGCGGTCAGCAGTAAGGTGCATATTACTGCTGACTCATGATCCAGTAGGCATGGGCAGGGATGTTACCTTTCCTTCACGGCTCACTGGGTAACTCTGCTGGCAGCTGGGAAGGATGCAGGGCAGTGTTCAGTATTATTGGAGCTTGTTCCGCCACCATGCCTCCAAAATTCTAGTGGTGATTCTGCCACAGCTTTCTCCTCCACCCTCTCCTCTTCTTCTTCCTCTATGGCCTCTTCTGCAGATTTGTCCTCTGAACCAGCGGTACTCCGTAAGCGTTCAAGGGGCTACGCAAGCAGTCAGGCAAAAAACTGCCATGCATTGCTTGAGTTGGTCTGCTTAGGGGACAGAAGACACACTGGGGCAGAGATTCTGTGAGCTCTGCAGGGGCAGGCTCAGTGGTGGTTGACGTCTCGCCAGCTTCAGCCAGAAATGGTTGTATGTGATAATGGCACCAACCTTCTCTCCGCCCTCCAACAGAGACACTTGACCCATGTTCCATGTTTGGCGCACGTCTTGAATTTGGTGGTGCAGCAGTTCTTGAGCAGGTACCCAGGCTTACAGGATCTCCTGAGGCAGGCCAGAAAAGTTTGTGGTCATTTCCGCCGGTCATACAGGCCAGTGCTCGGCTGGCTGACATTTAAAGGGAATGCAACCTGCCCACCAACCGCCTCATTTGTGACATGCCCACCAGGTGGAACTCAACGTTGGCAATGCTGCAGCAGCTGCACATGCAGCAGAGGGCCATCAATGAGTACCTGTGCGAGTATGGCACCAGGACAGGGTCAGGGGAGCTTGGCTTCTTTTCACCACGCCAGTGGCTACTGATCAAGGATGCATGCACTGTTCTGCCACCATTTGAGGAGGCCACAAGGATGGCGAGCAGCGACAATGCATGCATCAGTGACACTGTCCCTCTAGTATTCCTGTTGGAGCACACGCTTCGTGGAATAATGGACAGGGCACTTGAGGCAGAACAACGGGAGGAAGAGGAGGGCTTCCTTACCTCTCAAGGCCCCCTTTATCCAGATAGCATTCCTGTGGGCCCGCCAAACACACAGGAAGAAGAGGAGGAGGATTGTGTCAGCATGGATGTGGAGGATAACACTCAGCAGAAGTCTTCAAGGGATGGTTTTCAGTCCTCAGAAACCCAAGGAGTTGTACGTGGCTGGGAGGAGGTTGTTACGGATCATGTGATCCTTAGTGACCCAGAGGACTTTGAATTGAATGCCTCTGCAAACTTACCCTGCATGGCCTCCCTGATTCTGCAAAGCCTGAGAAAGGACCCTAGGATTTGTGGTATCAAGGAGAGGCATCATTACTGGCTGGCGACCCTTCTTGATCCACGTTACAAGGGTAAGGTTGCAGAACTCATCCTGCCTTTGCAGAGGGAGCAGAGGATGAAACATCTTCAGGAGAAAGGTTTGTGCAATGCATTTCCATACCCTGGGAGGTAACAATTTCCTAGGGCTGGAAAACGTGTTGCTGAGGCTTCGTTCAGAGGGAGAGCGGTGGAGAAGGTGGCCGGCTGACAGATGCCTTTAAACAATTTTTCAGTCCTCAGCGCCAAGGTCTGACCGGTTTAAGCAACCATCGCCAGCGTCTGCATTACATGGTGCAGGAGTATCTAGGGGCAAGAGCAGACTTGGAGACCATTCCAACAGAGCATCCATTGGGTTACTGGGTCTTGAAGATGGACCACTGGCCAGAACTTGCTCAATACGCAATTGAGCTACTGGCCTGTCCTGCATCCAGCGTTCTTTCTGAATGCACATTCAGTGCTGCTGGAGGGTTTGTAACGGATCAGAGAGTGCACCTGTCCACAGACTCCGTGGATAGGCTTACATTCACAAAAATGAATCAGTCTTGGATCAGCAGCTATCAAGCACCTGATGCTGATGTAACTGATTGAATTTTCTTAGATAGACATGTGCGCCATCAATCAATTTATTCCGTTTCGTATTCGAAAATTTTCGTTAGGTTCGTTAACTTTTAGTAACAATTACAAATGTTAGTTATGATGAATTTATCATTATGAGGGGCTCCCACCATTCCTGTGCTGTGCTGACTTCCTGGGTTTTTAACTTTTAGGTTCGTTAACTTTTTGTAACAATTACGAATGTTCGTTATGATGAATTTATTATTATGAGGGGCTCCCACCATCCCTGTGCTGTGCTGACTTCCTGGGTTTTTAACTTTTAGGTTCGTTAACTTTTTGTAACAATTACGAATGTTCGTTAGGAATTTGGATCCAAAATTCGTAAACGAAATTTCGTATTTTGTACAAAATTCGGAAGCATAGCAATTCGTATTTCGGATCCTCCGGAATGTATGAATTTACGGAAATTCGTACGAATTTTCGATTCGTACAAAACTAATACAGGGGCATGTAATTATAATTTTTGATCTAATATTTCACAGCAGGGCCCGTTCCTACGCCCAACAAGAGTATCTGTGAGGGGTTATAGTGTTGTGACACCACCATCACCACTTAAGGCCCAATTTTTCTGCCCCTGTGTAACAGGGGCGTGTAATTACAATTTTTGATATAATATTTCAATGCAGGGCTTCCTGTGCCCAACAAGGGTATTTATGGGGGGTGTCAGTGTTGTGGCACCACCACCACCACCCAAGGCCCAATTTTTCTGCCCCTGTTTAACAGGGGCATGTAATTAACATTTTTGATCTAATATTTCATAGCAGGGCCCGTTCCTGCACCCAACAAGAGTATCTGTGAGGGGTTACAGTGTTGTGGCACCACCCAAGGCCCAATTTTTCTGCCCCTGTTTAACAGGGGCATGTAATTACAATTCTTGATATAATATTTCATAGCAGGGCCCATTCCTGCGCCCAACAAGCGTAACTGTGAGGGCTTACAGTGTTGTGGCGCCACCACCAAAGGCCCAATTTTTCTGCCCCTGTTTAACAGGGGCATGTATTTCCAAATCTTGATATAATATTTCACAGCAGGGCCCATTCCTGCACCCAACAAGATTAACTGTGAGGGCTTACAGTGTTCTGGTACTACCACCACCACCACCACCAAAAGCCTAATTTTTCTTCCACTATTTAACAGCGGCATGTAATTACAATTTTTGATATAGTATTTCACAGCAGGGCCTGTTCCTGCACTCACCCAGAGTAACTGTGAGGGCTTACAGTGTTCTGGTACCACCAACACCTAAGGCCCATTTTTCTGCAGAGTATATAGGGCAGGCCGTATAGTATATATACTGCTGTTCAGAGTATATAGGGCCTGGGGGACCCCCACGCCATTTTAAAAAAAATTTGGGTTTGAGGTTCCCCTTAATATACATACAAGACCCAAAGGGCCTGGTAATGGATGGGGGGGGGGGACCCATGCCGTTTTTTTCAATGATTTTCATCTATATTGCCGGGACCCGACAATACATTACAGCCGCGAGAAGTTTTAAATGACTTTTTTCCTTTAGAAATGGCATTTTGCTGTGGTACTGTTCTAAACACGGGAAAAATGCGCCACTTTACAGGCATACGATAGACACCCCCCCCCAGGCACGATATTTAAAGGAATGAAGGATAAGATAATGCGCCAACTGGAGAACAGAGCTGCCAACACCACAATCAGACAAATTGTAAGTAGAATATAAAGTTAGAATGTGTGGCGCTAAAAATGTCCTTTATTGGGCAAAGCCAAACAGAATGGTGTCTGAAGGGCAAAATGCACAACAAAAATTTAATGGGAGTAAGTCCTATAAGGACTGTAAGTTGACACCCATAAAGCAGATAAATAGTCCGGACCACAAAATAAACAAATAAATGTGAGTGAATCATATATATAATGTGATGACACCAGAAGTGAACCAGTGAACAAAATAATGCATGTGCCAATAATCACACAAAAAAAGAGAAAATAAGGAAGAACCGTAATTAAAGGAAGTAGTTCTATGCATAAGAACTGCAAATTGTGAGGATTGTGCACATCATATAAGTGTGATGCACGCAAAATATAAAGTGAACAATATAAGTGGTAGAGAAAAACAGTAACTGTAATGCTAAGCTACTGATAAAAAAGTCCACCCAAAACTCATATACATATATAATAATTAGTGACTCAAAGTCCAAATGATGAAATGGAAAACGGTCAGCAACTGCCAAGATCAGTGTGGGAGGACTAGTAGATCTAAGGATGGCATTCACGGACTGCGATGGTAAACATCTGTGTAAAAGGTGTAGGCATGAATACCCTTACCAGAAATGGTGGACTCCCAGTCAGCGACTTGGGAGTCAAACGAGCTTGTATTGAAGTAGGGAGAGTAGCTCCTGGTTTCACAACGGCTAAAGGTGATGGAGGAATGGCAATATTCACCGACCCGATCACTTAGATTTCACCGATATATCACTTCCAGGATAAAAGTAGTGGATGCTTGTTGGAAATCCGGCTTCTATAGACAGGATATCACTCCTCAGAGGTAAGGGGGAAAAGAAACAGAGACTTCTCCATAGTGTAAGTCCGTCAGGAACCGGTTTATTTAAAACAAGGAAGTAAAAAAACACTCTGGCTCTTCACAAGCAAAAGCAATGAAAATAGCGCTAAAATATGAATGGTGGCAAGACAGGCAAAACAAACCCTACGCGTTTCGTCCGATGGGACTTCAACTGGGGTATAAGCCCATATACCCCAGTTGAAGTCCCATCGGACGAAACGCGTAGGGTTTGTTTTGCCTGTCTTGCCACCATTCATATTTTAGCGCTATTTTCATTGCTTTTGCTTGTGAAGAGCCAGAGTGTTTTTTTACTTCCTTGTTTTAAATAAACCGGTTCCTGACGGACTTACACTATGGAGAAGTCTCTGTTTCTTTTCCCCCTTACCTCTGAGGAGTGATATCCTGTCTATAGAAGCCGGATTTCCAACAAGCATCCACTACTTTTATCCTGGAAGTGATATATCGGTGAAATCTAAGTGATCGGGTCGGTGAATATTGCCATTCCTCCATCACCTTTAGCCGTTGTGAAACCAGGAGCTACTCTCCCTACTTCAATACAAGCTCGTTTGACTCCCAAGTCGCTGACTGGGAGTCCACCATTTCTGGTAAGGGTATTCATGCCTACACCTTTTACACAGATGTTTACCATCGCAGTCCGTGAATGCCATCCTTAGATCTACTAGTCCTCCCACACTGATCTTGGCAGTTGCTGACCGTTTTCCATTTCATCATTTGGACTTTGAGTCACTAATTATTATATATGTATATGAGTTTTGGGTGGACTTTTTTATCAGTAGCTTAGCATTACAGTTACTGTTTTTCTCTACCACTTATATTGTTCACTTTATATTTTGCGTGCATCACACTTATATGATGTGCACAATCCTCACAATTTGCAGTTCTTATGCATAGAACTACTTCCTTTAATTACGGTTCTTCCTTATTTTCTCTTTTTTTGTGTGATTATTGGCACATGCATTATTTTGTTCACTGGTTCACTTCTGGTGTCATCACATTATATATATGATTCACTCACATTTATTTGTTTATTTTGTGGTCCGGACTATTTATCTGCTTTATGGGTGTCAACTTACAGTCCTTATAGGACTTACTCCCATTAAATTTTTGTTGTGCATTTTGCCCTTCAGACACCATTCTGTTTGGCTTTGCCCAATAAAGGACATTTTTAGCGCCACACATTCTAACTTGATATTTAAAGGAATATTTCATTTTTTTTGTTTCACTTTAAGCATTATTAAAATCACTGCTCCTGAAAAAAACGTCCGTTTTTAAAACTTTTTTTTGCATTGATACATGTCCCCTGGGGCAGGACCTGGGTCCCCAAACACTTTTTATGGCAATAACTTGCACATAAGCCTTTAAAATTAGCACTTTTGATTTTTCACGTTCGTGTCCCATAGACTGTGTTCGCGTGCTTGAACAAATTTTTTGCCTGTTCGCATGTTCTGCTGCGAACTGAACCAGGGGGGTTGTTCAGCTCATTCCTACTGGCAATACTGCCAAGTCTGTAAAGAACCATAAAACAGCCCAGATCTAAATTCCATTGAAAATCCCTGGACAAGACTAAAATGTGGTGTTGGAAAAGAAAGACCAAGAAATGATCAAGAACTCATAGAATCGATAATAAACTGCTGGTAATATATTATTACATCAAAAGAACCTAAAAATGTAGAGTATTCAGAAGGCTAGCCAGCCAGATATTGGAATTTTTGTATTTAAAAGCATCCTGTGTTAATAGACAAGCAACATTTTTTAATAAATTTTGACTTGATATACAAGCGATGTCTTGATATACACATAGCGTCTCGTCCCAACTGAATATACAAGAGAAGAGAGGTGCCTTTAAGTGTAACAATATGGTTACATTTAATGAAGGTACAACATTTAGAAGCTCACATGATTTATGATTAAAAGAGTATGCAGACATCCAGGGTAAAGCTGTCCACATAGACCATCCTCCTCACCGCCATTGACATCATCCCTTCCACGCTTCGCTCCACAAGCGGTTCAAGCCTCGCTTTCAGATCTCTCCTACTGCAGAGCCAAAGTCACACAGCATTTTTGTGCAGTGCGCTCCACAGCCACCCCAGGGATATGTGAACCGGCTCCATAGGGAGCCAGTCACATTCTCTTGCTATGCAAATTAGATGCGGGGAAACGCACATCTATTTCGCATAGGTGTGAACCCGGCCTGATGAAATCATATACAGTATCTAGTGTACATAAAAGCCGACAAATCAATAGCATAATGGTGTCACATATAGGGCACGATGCGCGTTTCGTCAGAGAATGACGTCTTTAGAGAGATTGCCCAATGGATCTCAAATCGATTTGTTGGCTTGACGTGAACATCAGTGTTAGGAACTGCCTGCTTTGAAAACTGCTGTGTATGCTTTTTAATGCGATTTATCACAAAGAATATGTAAGTGCACTTTTATTATTAAAAACATGGATTTTTAAACATATTGCTCCATGAGATGTTGTTTCTTTGCTTTACATTCCGCTGCTGGGTGGGCTCATAGCAAAGGGATGGCGAGTGACAGGAGGATATCCTGATTATTCTAATGCACTATTGACCATTTTATAATGGTCCTCATTGTCCGGGAAGAAGTGAATTTAATCTTTTGCATGGGGTGATTTCACCGTGGTGAACAGCACTGGATGCACCTTCTTTTGGATTGTTTATACCTTATGAGTTTTTTATGCTTTCTATATCTGGACAATATCTTTTTTCATTTACCCTTGGATGTGGGTGTATACACCTCTCATTAAGTTGAACATTGCACATGAATTATGAACTTTGCACTTTATGAATTGGGACTTTTATTTTCAGTTTGATTTTTAAGGATTTTATGTACACTAGATATATGATTATATGATTTCAACATGCTGAGGATTATATATGAATTATGAATTTTTATTTATTTTCACCTTTTCACTTTATGAATTGAGAACTTTAGTTTAATGCTCCATTGTTTTTTTTTTTGCTTTTCTATCATTATTTATTGATTTAGCGCCACGTTATTTGATCGGTTTATGTATATATTTGGTATCACAGATTTTGGGTGTAGGCTGCTTTCATGTGTTATAATTTTCCCCAGCGCAGAATCATTCTCGTTTTTATACACTAGTGTATATGGCCTGGTGGCCTTTACAGCACAATCTTCATGCGTTGACTCAGTCCCAACACTTCTCCTTAACCATTTCTCATTTATTAGCTACATTTGTTGAGCTGTATATGTACACATACCCCCCAGTAGTAGCCAAACCCACCCAGGACTTCAGTCCTTTTATTGTCAACCAAACTCGGCATTGGACTTGATCCCGTCACTTTTGCTCTTGGGCAGGCCTTCTGGCTAGTTCAGGGCAAGATGTATACCTGCCGAAAGGCCTGCTTTTGTACTGCAGATGGAATTTTTGTATTTCAGTTTTTTATTAGGAGCACTTACACTACACATGTGTTTGTTTTTTCTTGCACAGAGACTCAGAGTGCAAGTTTGTCAGGGCCTGCCTTAAGGTCGGAGAGAAGATCTGTGGTCCTCGGGTCCTTTTCCTCTTCCCAACCAGGGGTCTCTGGGAGAGCCCTTGCCAAGTACTTGGAGGACAGCTTCGGCAGGTCCCTAAAGGATTTGGACACACTTGCCTTTGGCATAGGTAGACCAGAGTGTGCCTAGCCCCTGTCAGGAGCCTTGCACCCCGGGGGGGGGGGGCGTTCAAGGCCTGATGTCCTTCCTCTTCAGAGTTTGACTCTATTATGAACACTTGTGCACTATTTTGTGTGCTGTGATATCACTTTTTTGTTCACTGGAGATCTAAGCACTGTGCCATGGAGCTCCAAACTGACTGATTTAGGCTGATTTTTGGCCCTTGTATACAAGGCTTTACTGTGTGCTGCCTGACCCGACCTCTGCCTGCACCTGGATTATGTTTATCATCTGCCGCCTGCCATGACCTCTGTCTGCCCCTAGATTATGCTTATTGTCTGCTGCCTGCTCAGTCCTCTGCCTAAACGGAATTACACTTACTATCTGCTGCCTACCCTGACCTCTGCCTGTCCCTGGATTTTGCTTACCATCTGCTGCCTAGCTTGACCTCTGCCTGTAGATAAATTTTGCTTGCAATCTGTTGCCTGTCCTGACCTCTGCCTGCCCCTGGATTATGCTTACTATCTGCCACCTGCTGTGACCTCCCCTTTTCCCTGGATTATGCTACTGACTACCGTCAGCCTTACCTCTTGCACAGAGACTCAGATTGCAAGTTTGTCAAGGCCTGCCCGGACATCAGGGAGAGAAGCTGTGGCCCTTGGGTTTTTTCCTCTTCCCAACCAGGGGTCTCTATTCAGGAGAGCTCTTGTCAAGTACCTGGAGGACCAGCTTCGGCAGGTCCCTAAAGGATTGGGATGCACTTGTTTCATCCTAGGTAGACCTGATTGTGCCTTGCCCCTGTCAGGAGCCTTGCACCGTGGAGGGGGGGGGGGTTTAGGGCTTGAGGCCCTTCCTCTTTTGAGTTTGACCCTATTCTGTACCCTTGTGCACTTTTTTGTGTGCTGTGATTGTATGGTTCACTGTTTTGTTCAATGATGATCTAAGCATTGTACCACAGAGCTTCCAACCCTGGGGGGGTTCGGGGCTTGAGGCCCTTCCTCTTTGGAGTTTTGTACCCTTGTGCACTTTTTTGCGTGCTGTGAATCCACGGTTAACTGGAGATCTAAGCACTGTACCACAGTGCTCAGAAAAAGATTAAAAAAAATTGGCAACCAAATGTTGGTTTCAATGGATATGTAAATGCTGTACCTTGCACCCTAGGGGGTTTGCGGCTTGAGGCCCTTCCTCTTCGGTCACATTGGGATATGACCGAAGAAGAAGGGCTTGGGCTGCACTTAGTTTCAGCCTAGGTAGACCTAAGTGTGCCTTGCCCCTGTCAGGAGCCTTGCACCATGGGCGGTTCAGGGCTTGAGGCCCTTCCTCTTTGGAGTTTGACCCTATTCTGTACCCTTGTGCACTTTTTTGTGTGCTGTGATTGTATGGTTCACTGTTTTGTTCAATGATTATCTAAGCATTGTACCACAGAGCTTCCAACCCTGGGGGGGTTCGGGGCTTGAGGCCCTTCCTCTTCGGAGTTTTGTACCCTTGCGCACTTTTTTGCGTGCTGTGAATCCACGGTTAACTGGAGATCTAAGCACTGTACCACAGTGCTCAGAAAAAGATTTAAAAAAATTGGCAACCAAACTTTGGTTTCAATGGATATGTAAATGCTGTACCTTGCACCCCGGGGGGGGTGCGGGGATTGAGGCCCTTCCTCTTCGGTCATATTGCAATAAAAGTGATATTTCTGTCTACCATTAGTGGTCTTCTGCCACAACTACCATTAATTACCTGAAACCCCTTTGTATATTTATTTTATTGTTAAAATCCACTAAAGCTATTGGGACAGAATAAGTAACAACAAAACACTTTTTTTTTTTAAACTGTGCTTTATTTAGGGCTAAGCTGAAAAGCGTCATTCAATAATTACAGAAGATTACAAGGAGATTTTTTAAGGTAATTGAGAGTGAAAAGAGCAGTTGGACGGAAATGCAGCTGCTGTACACACCTGTACTTACTAACAGCAGGAATTAAAGGAACACAATGACCAAGAGAAAAAGAAAGACGATGCCCAAGAGCAGGCAAGGAAAACAAAGATAAAAAAAAAAAAGAAGTAAAAATAAAAGAGTTCAGTGACAGAATTAAAAAGGGTCTGCATTCTAATGAACAGCAAGGATCACAGCGATAAACTATTCTGAAAAAAAAAAAGACCATTGTGATACAAGTTGGATTTTTTAACAAGTCAGCATAGGGTTAAATAAAAAAAGCTTATAAACAAAAATGAGGCTTGAGAAAAGGAATCCATTTTTTATCCAGAGGAGGGCTATGGCACAGTGTTCCATCCCCTTCCAGCAATTAAAGGGAAAAAAGTGACCCATTGCAGGAGATAATACTTCATGATTTTTTTTTTGTGTATTTATATATATATTTATATTTATATATATATTTATAAAAAAAAGTTAAACATGATCAAAAACACTCTTTTAGTTCAACTAAAATGAGTGAGAACAGAAACCAAAAAAAAAAAGAAGATAAAACTGAAATATTCATACAGCAGAAATAAATTAGAATAAATATGATATATTTTAAAATATATGTGTTTTTTAAATAGTTAATTGACTTATTTTTCTGAATCTGAGTTTATTCTAAAGCAACATCTTTTATTTTTTTTTTTTAACTGCTCTAAAGTCAATTACCAAAGATAAATATCGTGCTTTCATTTTAAATATTTTTTCCTTGTTTTTTTTTTTTTCTCTATCATTACAATTAAAAGACCTACAAAATATGCAAATGTATTTACAGAAAAACAGAGCCAGCATCGTTTTTTAAACATCCCCTGTTTTTCAAAATTCCTTGTAAACAGTTTCAGAAATTTTTTTTCAAAGATTGTTTATATTTTTTTTTTTTTTATATTTTTACTTTTTTAACATTAAGGTTCTAGGCTGTCTTTTGCCCCTGAAGGTCTAGAACAAATATGGAAACTACTAAAGCAGAGGATGATGGGAGGGTTAGCAAAGAGCAGATTACGAAGATATGAAGCGAGAGCCATGTCATTCTTCCAGTTAAAATTAACTGATAAAAAGACAATAGCTGTTGTAACGTTAGTATTTCATTGCATCATTTTACAAGAGTCAAGTTTTATTTTTAATAGGTGGAATGCTTGCAGTTAAAAGCTGCCATCACAGCCTCTCATATCCTCCTCAATAAAGTATGCAATAGGATTTTATGCTTATTCTAAACTCTACAAAAATTACAGTTCTACAACATCTTTCTTTTAGCCATAATGCTAACGTCTATTTTTTTTTTTTTTGTTTTTGCTTTCTAATTTTTTTTTACTATTATATAGATATCTTAAACTTTTCTGTTAAATCTGTACAACTATTAGGATTTTAAAGGGTAGTTAGAAGCATTTACAAACTTTTTTTTTTTCTTACTACCCTCTTTCTAATGCATTTTCCCATTTTTTTTTTATGTTTTCTTTAATTTTTCTCTTTTTTTATTATTTTTTTTTTCCATCTCACATTTTTTATTTTTTTTTTATTTTGTCTGCTTTTAAAATATCTATCCTTTATTTAATTCCTACATACTTATCCTTTCATAATATACAGAAAACCATAGGAAATTTTTCAGAATTGAATTAATGTAACCAAAGAACCTTCTATAGTATCAAATAGCTATTATCTTGCCATTTTTTAAAAGCATTTTAAGCATTTTTTTTTTTTTACATATTTCATATAATTGCTCCCAAACTGTTTTAAGAACAGCTAAGGTGTAGGAAGTTAACTTCATATTTTACATACAGCTACAAGTCTGCAATAAAAAGTTTGGTCCTTTGGTCCCTAAATAGCTAAGGAATGACATATACGATGCTTCTTGCAACAGTTGCCATGGTGATGCCATAGCAACATAACTCATGGTGGCGAACAGGCACTCCTTGTCAAATTTCAGGTTTCTTTTTTTTTTTTAGAAGAAAAAGCCTTTTTTTTTTGTGTGGCATTATCAGTGTCTGTTCGGAAATTCCCATTGATCTTGATCCATCTGATGTTTCCAACTTGAGTTCCCATCCACGTAAGCAGTCGCGATACTTTCATTGAAGAAATATTACAGTCTTAACAATCAAAGTAGAAGAAAAGTCTGAAGTCTTCAGCATGATTGGTACTTTGCTGATATGTCAAAATTGTAATCCAGCGCTTCTCGGTCATATATTCTTTATATGTTTATTTTGTATTGTAATAATACGGCCCATTCAGTTCCTGTCCTGAAAATAAAAAAATAATAAGAGATTAGTCAAGGTTTTTGACATGTTAATGCATGCACATCAAATAAAAACTACCCTAATCAGATCATGTGTGAACTGCCTGACCCGAATCCTGAAAATGTTGCATTACTCTTTTCCAAACGGTCATTATTAAATTGCTCCAATACATTATTTTCAACAAGGATTTTCATATTTTTTGAAATGTAGTTTTTAAAGTAATTTTTTTTTTTTGTTATAAATCATCCCTCCTTTACTGTTTTCCTTATAGTCGAACTCGTCATATCTCAGGGTCTCAACTGTTAGGGTCATCATGCATGCTCCTGTGCTACCTGTCTTCGCCTATCCACAGGCCCTACAGTGCCTTGCAAAAGTATTCATGCCCCTTGAAATTTTCCACATTTGGACATGTTACAACTCAAAACGTAAATGTATTTTATTGGGATTTTATGTGATAGACCAAGACAAAGTGGTACATAATTGTGAAGTGGAAGGAAAATGATAAACGGTTTTCAAATTTTTTACAAAATAGCTCAAGCTTTGTCAGATTGGATGGAGAGCGCCTGTGAACAGCAATTTTCCCTGAGATGACGCCAGTATATGACGAAACGCGCATTGGGAGGTTGACGTGCGGACGTCATCGCGCCTATCTAGTGGACAGGTGTTCGCAAGCTGGCCGGCTGTTTCTCTATAATCGTTATCTCCACTTTCTTGTAGATGCAATTTTATTAGTTTTAAATAAACCTTTGTTACGTTTTACACTATGGAGAGTCACGCGCATTGGGAGGTTGACGTGCGGACGTCATCGCGCTTATCTAGTGGACATGTGTTCGCAAGCTGGCCGGCTGTTTCTCTATAATCGTTATCTCCACTTTCTTGTAGATGCAATTTTATTAGTTTTAAATAAACCTTTGTTACGTTTTACACTATGGAGAGTCTTCTTGCTTTTCTGGGTAACGTCTCATCCACCGTCCTGGTGGTTGATGCTCGAGTCTCCCCGGTCGTTTTGGTGTCCTATTCCAGTTGTCCTTCCTGTGGATATCCAACATCTCCCCAGATAGAGGCCCTGGCTGGGTAAATTAGCCGCAGGCTTACTTAAGCTTGCCTTAAGGTAAGCGCGCAGTGGTGGAGGTGCACTGTCTTTGAGAGGTGTATTTCACAAGAACCTACACTGATGTTTTTTATGGACTGTTGCTCAATTTTTCACGTGTTAATTTGTGTTGTAGTTCACTTACTTTCACTGCTGGGATTAGTCTTCTTTTGTTTTTTTTTGCATTTGTTTACTTCTTTATAGCGCTGTCACATTGAATCCTACTTTCTTCTAAGATTGCCCTGTATTTGGCTCCATCCATCTTCCCATCATCTCTGACCAGCTTCCCTGTCCCTGCTGAAGAAAAGCATCCCCACAACATGATGCTGCTACCACCATGTTTAACGGTGGGGATGGTGTGTTCAGGGTGATGTGCAGTGTTAGTTTTCCACCACACATAGAGTTTTGCTTTTAGGCCAAAAAGTTCAATTTTGGTCTCATCTGACCAGAGCACCTTCTTCCACATGTTTGCTGTGTCCTCCACATGGCTTCTCGCAAATGCAAATGGGACTTCATATGGCTTTCTTCAACAATGGCTTTCTTCTTGCCACTCTTCTATAAAGGCCACAATTGTGGAGAGCACAACTAATAGTTGTCCTGTGGACAGATTCTCCCACCTGAGCTGTGGATCTCTAAAGCTCCTCCAGAGTTACCATGGGCCTCTTGGCTGATTCCTTGATTAATGCTCTCCTTGCCCGGCCTGTCAGTTTAGGTGGACAACCATGTCTTGGTAGGTTTGCAGTTGTGCCATACTCTTTCCATTTTCAGATGATGGATTGAACAGTGCTCCGTGAGATGTTCAAAGCTTGGGATATTTTTTTCATAACCTAACCCTGCTTTAAACTTCTCCAGAATTTTATCCCTGACCTGTCTGGTGTGTTCCTTGGCCTTCATGATGCTGTTTGTTCACTGTGGTTCTCTAACAAACCTCTGAGGGCTTCACAGAACAGCTGTATTTATACTGAGGATTACATTATTACACACAGGTGGACTCTATTTAATAAGTAGGTGACTTCTAAAGGCAATTGGTTCCACTAGATTTTAGTTAGGGGTATCACCGTAAAGGAGGCTGAATACAAATGCACGCCACACTTTGCAGATATTTATTTGTAAAAAATGTTAAAAACCCTTTATCATTTTCCTTCCACTTCAATTATGTGCCATTTTATGTTGGTCTATTACATAAAATCCCAATAAAATTAATTTACCTTTTTGGTTGTAACATGACAAAATGTGGAACATTTCAATGGGTATGAATACTTTTTCAAGGCACTATAGGTCTGCTGCCATCTTAAGGCAACAGGCTTCACCCTAGCTGCAACGGTCCTATGGGCACTGACCCGTCTGTCTAGCCAATTCTGTTCCCATTGAAAGGTGGCACCTTGTCTCCCTATTTGAATGTCAAAAGCTCAGGACTCTGGGCTTGTGATAGATCTGTCTACACCATGGGTGCTCAACCTGTGGCCCTCCAGCTGTTGCAGAACTACAAGCCTTTGCTTTTGAGAGACATGCTTGTAATTGTCATCAGCTTGCGATGCCTCATGGGACTTGAATTTTGCAACAGCTGGAGGGCCACAGGTTAAGTACCCATGGTCTACACTGATTCTGTCCTCTAGGACTTTAAACTTTGATTCTGGCCTTAGTTATTGTTCCTTGACCTCAGCCTGTTCCTGGATTTATACCTGCTGCCTGCCCTGACACCTGCCTGTTCCTGGATTATGCCTACTGACTGTCACGTGCACTGATCTCTGCCTGTCCCTGGATTACGCTAAAGCTAGGCACGCACTAGAATTTTTTTTTTTTCGTTCCACTCAGCCGGCTGAAT
>JBBGZY010001882.1:917500-1010000 GCA_037952925.1 Lithobates clamitans | reverse complement strand
ATGAGAAGGCCTGGCTCACAGTCTCCTCTCGAATTCATCCCAAAGGTGTTCCATCAGGTTGAGGTGCAGGCCAGTCAAGTTCCTCCACCCCAACCTTGCTCGTCCATGTCTTTATGGACCTTGCTTTGTGCACTGGTCCAAATCACTTGGTGGACGGGGGATTATGGTGTGGGGTGGTTTTTCAGGGGTTGGGCTTGGCCTCTTAGTTCCAGTGAAGGGAACTCTTACCAAGACATTTTGGACAATTTCATGCTCCCAACTTTGTGGGAACAGTTTGGAGATGGCTCCTTCCCCTTCCAACATGACTGCGCACCAGTGCACAAAGCAAGGTCCATAAAGACATGGATGAGCGAGTTTGGGGTGGAGGAACTTGACTGGCCTGAACAGAGTGCTGACCTCAACCCGATAGAACACCTTTGGGATGAATTAGAGGGGAGACTGTGAGCCAGGCCTTCTCATCCAACATTAGTGCCTGACCTCACAAATGCTCTTCTGGAAGAATGGTCAAACATTCCCATAGACACACTCCTAAACCTTTTGGACAGCCTTGCCAGAAGAGCTGAACTGTTATAGCTGCAAAAGGTGGACCAACTCAATAAGGGTGGACCATTGGCTGAGAGTGCTGATCGGGATTGGTTTTCCAGCATGCACGTCCAACAGAAGCCGGCCAAAAACTGACATTTTTTTTGAACTGGCAAATGTCTCCCAACATTTGGCCTGTGTGAAGCTGTTATAGCTGCAAAGGGCGGGCCAACTCAATACTGAACCCTACGGACTAAGACTGGGATGCCATTAAAGTTCACGTGCGTGTAAAGGCAGGCTTCCCAATACTTTTGGAAACATAGTGTAACTCTCTGTCAGCCTTGTCCAGTTCTCTTCTGCTAGACTACAGAACACCTTCCCTCTATTTATGTTCCTAAAATAAGAGGGATGTGTTCTGTAGCCCAGCAGGTGGAGAACTCGGGCAAGGCTGATAACACTGCATAGTATTACGGTGCAGCAGAGGCAGCACTGTAAGCTCACTACAGGAAGTTCGGAAGGTTAAAGGATAGGAATGAGAAACCTCGTGCTCACACCTTTAATAGTAGGTTGGCATTTCTGCTATAATACTATCTCCCAATCCTACTGTAGTTAATAATGAAACTTTATTTTTGAGTGGGGTAGAATCTTTAAACTAACCATTCAAAATTTCAAATGTTTTAAACATAAATAACATTTATACTAAAAAAAAAAAAAAATAATGAATTCTTCACACAATCAATTGAAAAAGGCCCCAAATTTCCATAAAAATATAGAAATATACCAAAAAAACACGATTGTACTAAGAGCAAAAAAATCAACCACAACACTTTTTTTTTTTTACCCTTTTGCTTTTTGATTTTCAAGGTTTGCATACAACTTATAAGGATCACAAATTAGTTGCTTATTTTTTTTTTTTTATCTACATTACAGTACACAACGGAAGCATAAACAGCAAGGCTGGACAAGGAGATCAAAGAACATAATATCACTGCAAGCACCAATTAAACAGAATGAGCACAGCAAAAAAAAAAAAAAAAAAGTGGCAGCACAAACTAGGAAAAATAAATAAATAAATAAATAAATAAAGCGGCACATGTGATCATGACTGGCCAATCATGAACGGATACAACATCCAAGAAATAATGCTTCAACCACAGCACCTCCACAAAACGGCATGTCATGCAGCTTTAGCTTATTACATGACGCCATCATTTCACATTTTTAAACTGCTAGTCGATTGAACTTACGGACTGGGGGGGGCTCGTTTCTCCACGTCATTACGTTAACTTTTTTCGGCGTGAGATCGTGTGTTGGGTCTGGTTAGGTTGGGATTGAGTTGAATGACAAAAAAAAAAAAAAAGAAAATATGTATTTTTTTTTCTTTTTCAAAGTGTTTTGCGTATTGGGTTGTATTTTCAGTTTTCTTCGGGAAAAAAAAAGGAGGAAGGAGGAGGAGGGGGTGGGGGGGGTGGGGGTGGGGGAGAAAATATATAAATAGCACTCACAGGTCATTTGAGCAATCACGATGAAGGCAGGTGACAAAAAAATGAAAAAGCCACATCAAAATGAAAAGAAGGACAAGAGCAAAAAAAAAAAAAAAAAAACAGAAAAAAGTGACAGAGCAAGGGACACATGGAGATGTTACAGCAAGTCAGAAACAGACAGAGGCAAGCTTTTGTAGTCATGATAAAGGAACACATGCATTTGATGAATGCAATACAAACATAGCCTTGCAAATGTTTGAAACAATTATTTTTCCAGCCAGCCCTCTAAGTCACATTCCATAGCTCTACCAGTAAAATTCTGTAGGTGGTACTTTGTAGATAAATGGATCAAGCCTTCCTTAAATTTTGTAGAGCATTAAAACTTTAATACATTATTATTAATATTATCATAGACATACAATGTTGCACTTCTTTCTTTTTTCATGATACCGTATGCTTAAAATTTCCTTATAAATTACAATAATTAAAAATAACCATTTTTTACATTTTGTACAACCCCCTTTTTTGTTGCCTTACCACTTTGTCAAACCATTCTGATTTGATCTATTTTCTCCTGCATTTTTTTTAATGCCAAAAATACCAAAATAAATTAGCAAAACATGGGTAATTCACTTCCGATAACTTAGGTGTGCAAAGGAATATGTCTGTCTTCCATTTCGCAAGGTTGGAGAGGTATGTACCCAAGCCATAATAATGTAATAATTGCATAAATAAAGCCATAATGATGTAATAAAATTTTGCAAATAAATAATTTATAAGTTATAGAGTCCACAAACTATGGTATATAACTGAAAATTCACCAGTCCCGATTTACTGACGGCCTATCTCATTTCTTAAGACCCTAAAATGCCAGGACAGTACAAATACCCCCCCCCCCCAAATGACCCCTTTGGGGAAAGTAGACAGTCCAAGGCATTTTTACCACCCTTCATGCCCAGGACAATTTTCAGCTTTCAGCGCTGTCGCAGTTTGAATGACAACTGCTCGGTCAGGCAACACTGAATTCAATTTTTAGCATTTTGTTCACACAAATACAGCTTTCTTCTGGTGGTATTTAAGCACCCCTGGGATTTAAAATGTTTTTCTAAATTAACGAAAAAAGATTGAAAATGTTGAAAAATAAACCCCCACTAAATTTTCTTTGCTTCTGTAATAAAATTTTGCAAATAAATAATTGTTCTTCATACATTTAGCCCAAAATGTATTCTGCTACATTTCTTTGATGAAAAGAACCCAAATCAGTGTATAATATTTAGTCTGTAGGAAAGTTATAGAGACCACAAACTATGGTAAATTTCGGAAAATTGATCAATCCCGATTTAGTGACGGTCTTGAGACCCTAAAATGCCAGGACAGTACCCCAAATTACTCCTTTTTTGGAAAGTAGACAGTCCAAGGCGTTTTTACCACCCTTCCTGCCCAGGACAGTTTTCAGATTTTAGTGTTGTTGCAGTTTGAATGACAATTGCGTGGTCAGGCAATACTGAATTACATTTTTTAGCATTTTGTTCAAACAAATAGAGCTTTCATCTGGTAGTATTTAATCACCTCTGCCTTTTTTTTTCTAAAAATAACGGAAAAAAAACCTTCTGTAATAAAATTTTGCAAATAAATAATTGTTATTCATAAATTTAGCCCAAAATGTATTCTGCTATATTTATTTGATGAAAAGAACCCACATCAGTGTATAATATTTAGTCTGTTGGAAAGTTATAGAGTCCACCAACTATGGTATATATCGGAAAATTGATCAATCCTGATTTACTGACGGCCTTGAGACCCTAAAATGCCAGGACAGTACCCCAAATTACCCCTTTTTGGAAAGTAGACAGTCCAAGGCGTTTTTACCACCCTTCCTGCCCAGGACAATTTTCAGTTTTCAGCGCTGTCGCAGTTTGAATGACAATTGCGCAGTCATGCAAACACTGAATTACATTTTTATAATTTTGTTCACACAAATAGAGTTTTCTTTTGGTGGTATTTAATCACCTCTGGGTTTTTAATTTTTTTTACTTAATTAATGAAAAAAGACTGAAAATTTTGAAACAAATCCACAAAATTTTCTTCGCTTCTGTACTAAAATTTTGCAAATAAATAATTGTTCTTCATAAATTTAGCTCAAAATGTATTCTGCTATATTTCTTTTGATGAAAATAACCCAAATCAGTGTATAATATTTAGTCTGTAGGAAAGTTATAGAGTCCACAAACTATGGTATATATCTGAGAATTGACCAGTCCCGATTTACTGACGGCCTTGAGACCCTAAAATGCCAGGACAGTACCCCAAATTACTCCTTTTTGGAAAGTAGACAGTCCAAGGCATTTTTACCACCCTTCTCATTTCTTGAGACCCTAAAATGCCAGGACAGTACAAATACCCCACAAATGACCCCTTTGTGGAAAGTAGACAGTCCAAGGTGTTTTTTAGCCGCCCTTCTTGCCCAGGACAATTTTTAGCTTTCAACGCTGTCGCAGTTTGAATGACAATTGCTCGGTCATGCAACATGGAATTCAATTTTTAGCATTTTGTTCACACAAATAGAGCTTTCTTCTGTTGGTATTTAATCACCACTGGGTTTTTAATTTTTTTCTAAATTAACGAAAAAAGACTGAAAATGTTGAAAAAAAACCCACAAAATTTTCTTTGCTTCTTTAATAAAATTTTGCAAATAAATAATTGTTCTTCATACATTTAGCCCAAAATGTGTTCTGCTACATTTCTTTAAAGAAAATAACCCAAATCACTTTATATTATTTAGTCTGTAGGTAAGTTATAGAGTCCAGAAACTATGGTATACTGTATATATGAAAATTGATCAATCCTGATGTACTGACAGCCTATCTAATTTCTTAATATGCCAGGACAGTACAAATACCCCCCAAATGACCCCTTTTTGGAAAATAGACAGTCCAATGTGTTTAGTAAGAGGCGTGGCGGTTTTTTGAAGTTGTAATTTTTTGTCATCATTTTTGGGAAAAATGAAGATATTATAAAAAAAAAAAATTCACACTTTTTAAATTTTTTTACATATTGTCACCAGTGCAGTACAGCATCATCATATAACTGGTGTGGCGTGATCAGGGAATCTGACTGGTGACAGTACAAAAAAATATATATTGTTTATTTCTAATTACATTTGTTCCATTTTTTTTTTTTTTAAACACTGTGACCAGAGCAATATAATGTTACCATAGTAACATTGTACTACTCTGGATTTTTTTTTTTTTTTTTACACATTATGTTTGCTTATAGCAGTGAATTGCATTGCTATAAGCAAGCATTTTACTGAATGAAACATTCAGTTTGTTTTGTTGGGATAAGCTGTGATTGGTCAAAGCTAATCACATGGTACAGATGGGCTGTGATTGGCCCTGTCTGTACCATGTGGTCAAATTGACCAATCACAGCTAGCAACACAATTGTACACAATGAATGGCATTAAAGGAAGCCATCCATTGTGTACAACTGTCATGTGACCTGCTGTGATTGGTCCCGGCGGTCACATGGCACTGACAGCAAACCGGTACTCTGATCAGTCATCGACTGTGTCCTCGTGGACACAGCCGCTGACAGATCGCACTGCTACACAAGTGGCCTTTCCTGACAGGACGTCATATGCTATAGGTCGGGTGGGAAGGTGATAGGGGTGTCACATATTACACATTGATTGTTCACAAATATCACAAAGTGATATTTGGCAAAGAGTTTTTGGACACCTGGACATCACGCCTACACTAGTATATGGCCAAAAGTACAGATCTTTCCAGTAAAGGGTACGGATAATGCTAGAGAATGCAGACGCTTTAGGCAATTGGGCGCTTCCAACCTTGTAAAATAATAAAATAATAAAATAGAAGAATAATAATAAAATAAAAATAATAAAAGTCAACGCTAGGGGTTTCAAGAACTAGGCCGCTAACAGCAAGGTTTGACATAAAAAACCCAAAAAGAATGTTCAAGAAAAAAATGTAGCGCCAAAAAAACAATAAATATTTATACAAACAAAATAATATGCAAAAATGATCTTTCAAATTCAACTTGTATTTCCTTCTTTACCATAACATGTGCATCAAATATACACAATAGTGTCAAAAGTATTGGAACACCTGCCTTTACACACATGAACTTTAACCACTTAGGACCGGAAGGATTTGCCCCCTTAAAGACCAGGCCATTTTTTGCAAAACGGTACTGCGTTGCTTTAACTGACAATTGTGCGGCCGTGCGACGCTGTACCCGAAAAAAAATTGACGTCCTTTTTTTCCCCACAAATAGAGCTTTCTTTTGGTGGTATTTGATCACCTCTGCGGTTTTTATTGTTTGAGCTATAAACAAAAAAGTTTTGAATTTTTCTTTTAGATTTTTAACTTTTTGCTATAATACATATGCAAAATAAAATAAAAAAAAAACAATTTTTTTCATCAGTTTAGGCCAATATGTATTCTTCTACATATTTTTGGTAAAAAAAAAATTGCAATAAGTGTATATTGATTTGTTTACGCAAAAGTTATAGCATCTATAAAATAGGGGATAGATTTATGGCATTTATTATTAATTTTTATTTTACTAGTAATGGTGGCGATCAGCGATTTTTAGCGGGACTGCGACATTGCGGCAGACAGATCGGACAATTTTGATACTTTTTTGGGACATTTATATAGCGATCAGAGCTAAAAATAGCCACTGATTACTGTATAAATGTCACTGGCAGGGAAGGGGTTAACACTAGGAGGCGATCAAGGGGTTAAGTGTATTCCCTAGGAGGTGTTTCTAACTGTATTGGGGATGGGCTGCCTGGGAGTACAGAGAGACCACTGTTCCAAATCACTAGGAACAGCAGATCTCTCTCTACTCCCCGGACAGAACGGAGATCTGTCTGTTTACATTGACAGGTCCCCATTCTGCCTCTCTGTGGAGTGATTGCCAGTGGTCGGCGGTCATCGCGGCCGCCGGCCACGCACATCAGCTTTGGTGTTGCGCTGCGTGCGCACGCCTCCTATTTTATTTAAATCGCCTGACGTACAATGATGGCGATTCCTGCAGGGGAGCCAACCTGCCACAGTACAACTGCAGGGGCTGGTCCTTAAGGTTAATGGCATCCCAGTCTTAATCCATAGGGTTTAATATTGAGTTGGCCCACCCTTTGCAGCTATAACAGCTTCAACTCTTCTGGGAAGGCTGTCCACAAGGTTTAGGAGTGTGTCTATGGGAATGTTTGACCATTCTTCCAGAAGCTCATTTGTGAGGTCAGGCATTGATGTTGGACAAGAAGGCCTGGCTCGCAGTCTCCGCTCTAATTCATCCCAAAGGTGTTCTACCAGATTGAGGTCAATACTCTGTGCAGGCCAGTCAACTTCCTCCACCCCAAACTCACTCATCCATGTCTTTATGGACCTTGCTTTGTGCACTGGCCCAAATCATTTGGTGGAGGAGGGATTATGGAGTGGGGTTGTTTTTCAGGGTTTGGGCTTGGCACTTTAGTTCCAGTGAAGGGTGAAGGGAACACCTTTGGGATGAATTAGAGCGGAGACTGCAAGCCAGGCCTTCTCGTCCAACATCAGTGCCTGACCTCACAAATTAACTTCTGGAAGAATGGTCAAACATTCCCATAGACACACTCCTAAACCTTGTGGACAGCCTTCCCAGAAGAGTTGAAGCTGTTATAGCTGCAAAGGGTGGGCCAACTCAATATTGAACCCTACAAACTAAGACTGGGGTTCCATTAAAGATCATGTGCGTGTAAAGGCAGGTGTCCTCAGTCCATAAAACTTCAATCACTTTGATGGGTGATTAAAGTTTTATGGACCTTCATTTCATGCACATTTTTACCTTGAACCTTCCAACCTTAAGGCAAATGTACAGGAAAGGTCCCTTTCCTGTTCCCATATGACTGTTCTCCTGTGCACAAAGCCAGCTCCATAAAGACATTGTTTGAGTAGTTTGTTGGGATGGCTTGCACAAAGCCCTGACCTCAACCCTTCTGATTACCTTTTAGATACATTTGAATGCCCATTGGAAGCTTCTTGTTCAAGACCATTAGCTCAAAAATGTACTTTGTTTGAAAAATCGAGTGGAAAGCTTTTTCAGGAGAGTTTAGACTGTTTAAGCTGCAAAGTAAGGTAACTCCATATATATTAATGTCCTTGGGTTTAGAATGTAGTGTCCAACAAGCGCATACATGAGTGATGGTCAGCTATTCACAAATGTTTGGACCATAGTGTATATTTTATAATGGGCAGTAAATTAAGAAACATCTGGAACCAAAACCCAGTCAATGTAGGTTTATCTAATTTATATTAAAATAGATCTTATATGCTCTTAAACAAAATTGTGAGAAGCCACTGAAATTAAAATGATGGAAACCAGGCAAATTATCGATTCCAATTTTTGATAACTGGCCTCCAAGACACGCATAAGGACATTTATTTGTGTTGGATGTATGCTGCTTGACCCTGTTTGCACACTGCTCTATAATTAACTTATTAGTTGGATTTTGTGTGTATCAAATGGCTAAGCTTTAATATTTTGGATGCAGTGATTAGTGCAACTACTTGTACAAAGTTCTTGAATGTAGCCTTTTTCTATATACACATTGTACAAATTCAATACCCCTGATTTATTCCTGATGAAGCTGATTTCAAGTTCAGTGAAATGCGTTGAGATTTGAAGCTCAAGAATCAACTTCATCTTGTAGTGTTTATAGATGTAAGAACAATCTTCTGGATGTCTTACTGGGTAATAACTGACATGCTGTGTGCTTAGAGAGTATTGGTATTATGGTGGAATCTTTTATATGAAATTTCTATTTAAATTTTTATGCTGATTATTTTTGTACAATAAAATGTATTTTTTTAATATAAATATTTCTCTGGATACATGTGTGTGGTAGCATTGAAAAATCCCTTTTCCAAGTGGTCATTTTTTGCTCTATTACTGTATTTGTGCGGTGTGGGTACCATAAAGTTTTAGAATATATACATGGTTTCTGTTCTAAATTACTGTGCCCATTTATTTGTGAAATATTACAAACCTTAACTAGAATATCAATTTTGATTATAAAAATTTGTAATTTTGTAATTACTACTATAAAAAATGTTTTTATGTACAGCTGACCAAATGTATAATTCATTCATCAATTTGTTTCTTTTCAAAAAAAAAAAAAAAAAAAAAATATATATATATACGACCATGCAATTGTCAGTTAAAGCGATGCAGTGCCGATTCGCAAAAAGTGCTCTGGTCAGGAAGGGGGTAAAATCTTCTGGGGCTGAAGCGGTTAAATACCACCATTAAAAAAAATAATAATGTGTGTGTATATATATATATAAATACCACCATTAAAAAAAATAATAATGTGTGTGTATATATATATATATAATATATACACCTTACGGTCTTGAAGTGGTTTACTGGTATTATGGCTGAAGATATCAGCCATAACCCGGCAGGCTTTCTCATGAATGCATTCCAAGCAGCCCATGAGCTGCTGGAACTATTTTAGAAGTGGTGGGAGGGGGCTGCCCCACCCCTCCCGGCACTCACCAGTGTTTCTCCGGCTTACTGTTTCCACTGGTTCACCCGAGAAAAGATCCAATGGTGCGACCAGCTAGTCCAGAGGCGATCAAAGAGTAGATCCTTTTTGATCACCTCTATGGCCTTGGAGGACTGGGGCGATGTCAAGACGCCACTTCTGGTCCAGGCTGAAAGTAATCAATTTTTTTTTAAAGCAAAAGATCAAAATAAAAAAAAATCTTTTTTTTTTTACTTTTAAGAGTAAAGGAAAGATTTGGGGTCTTTCTGACCCCAGATCTCTCCATATAGAGAACCTGTCATCCTTATTTCTATTAGAAGGGATGTTTACATTCCCTTTAAAAGGAATCAAAGTGATAAAAAAAAAAGGGACAGTGTAAAAATAAAAACTAAAATAAATAAGATAAAGAAAAGGTAAAGATCCCTCTGTGCTCGCGCACGCGTATGTAAGCGGTATTCGCACCAAACATGTGAGGTATCACCGCAAACGTTAGAATGAGAGCATACATTCTAGCACTAGACCCTCTCTGTAACTCTAAACAGGTAACCTGTAAAGGAGTTTAAGGCGTCGCCTAGGAAGATTTTTAATACCGTAGCTTGTTGCCACTTAATGAATGTGCGCAATTTTAAAGTGTGACATGTTAGGTATCTATATATTCAGCACATTTTACAAAAAAATGGGGTATATTTTGTGTTTTTTTTTTTAATCATTAAAGTGTATTTTTTCCTAAAAAATTGTATTTGCAAAACGGCTGCGCAATTACCGTGTGACATAAACAATTGCGATGATCGCCTTTTTTTTCCCTAGGGCAGTGATGGCGAACCTTGGCACCCCAGATGTTTTGGAACTACATTTCCCATGATGCTCAACTGCTCTACCAGAGGTTGTCTTTGGGAAATAAATGTATGAGTGCTGCCAGCATTGCCGCAGAGGTTAAAGGGGTGGGGGGGGGGTCAGCCTGTCACTGCTCAGACCATACGCCGCACACTGCATCAAATTGGTCTGCATGGCTTTTGTCCCAGAAGGAAGCCTCTTCCAAAGATGATGCACAAGAAAGCCCGCAAACAGTTTGCTGAAGACAAGCAGACTAAGGACATGGATTACTGGAACCATGTCCTGTGGTCTAATGAGACCAGGATAAACTTATTTGGTTCAGATGGTGTCAAGCGTGTGTGACAGCAACCAGGTGAGGAGTACAGAGACAAGTGTGTCCTGCCTACAGTCAAGCATGGTGGTGGAAGTGTCATGGTCTGGGGCTACATGAGTGCTGCCGGCACTGGGGAACTACAGATCATTAAGGGAACCATGAATGCCAACATGTACTGTTACATACTGAAGCAGAGCATGATCCCCTCCCTTCGGAGACTGGGCCGCAGGGCAGTATTCCAACATGATAACGACCCCAAACACACCTCCAAGACAACCACAGCCTTACTAAAGAAGCTGAGGGTAAGGTGATGGACTGGCCAAGCATGTCTCCAGACCTAAACCCTATTGAGCATCTGTGGGGCATCCTCCAACAGAAGGTGGAGGAGCGCAAGGTCTCTAACATCCACCAGCTCTGTGATGTCGTCATGGAGGAGTTGAAGAGGATTCCAGTGACAACCTGTGAAGCTCTGGTGAACTCCATGCCCAAGAGGGTTAAGGCAGTGCTGGAAAATAATGGTGGCCACACAAAATATTGACACTTTGGACCCAATTTGAACATTTTTCCTTAGAGGTGTACTCACCTTTGTTGCCAGCGGTTTAGAAATGAATGGTTGTGTGTTGAGTTATTTTTACATTTACATTTTTTTTACACTTATAAAGCTGTGTTTTAAATATGTTTAAATTTAATGGTTATGTTTTTTCTCCTATGTATGCTCTCGAATGTGTCCTATGTTTAAATAAATAAAATTATTGATACACTTTTATACAAGCTGTACACTCACTACTTTACATTGTAGCAAAGTGTCATTTCTTCAGTGTTGTCATATGAAAAGATATAATAAAATATTTACAAAAATGTGAGGGATGTACTCACTCTTGTGAGATACTGTATACATATATATATATATGCACACAGGCTTTTTGTGGCACTTTCTGTTTAAATCAGTATTTGTTGCTAGAAATTTATTTATAACCTTCAAACATTATACATTTTACAAAAAAATTGGGGTATAAATTGTGTTTTTTTTTAATTCATTAAAGTGTATTTTTTTCTAAAAAATTGTTTTTGCAAAACCGCTGCGCAAATACCGTGTGACATAACAAATTGCAATGATTGCCATTTTATTCCCATCGGCAGTAAAAGTGACCCTTGGCACCCCAGATGTTTTGGAACTACATTTTCCATGATGCTCATGCTCTCTGTAGAGTAGTTGAGCATCATGGGGAAATGTAATTCCAAAATATCTGGGGTGCCAAGGTTCGCCATCACTGCCCTAGGGAATAAAATAGAAGAGTGACCTAAAGGTAAATGATATATTTCTGTCTCACTTCTCTACTTGCTGCCTAACATCAAAATATTCCAAAAATATTTTTCAACCAAATAATGTTCTGGGACCCCTTAATGCTGATCATGTGACCAAATGTGTAACTATGCCAGCCTGAGCCCTTGAATGAATGAACAAATAAATAAATGAATGAATTACATGATTCCTGAGCAGAGTTTTCATGGGAGGTCCACTTTATATATTTTTTTAGTATTGCAGAAATCCTGATAAAACTTTAAACGCAATGTGGATCAGCTTGAACAATATTGTTGCATGTCACACTACTCTTAGTTCTTACTCTAGGCAACAGTCTATGTAAGTCAATGATCACAAGAAATGAGTAAGTGGACAAACATATTAAAAGCCACATTCTTTTCATCTTGAATCTTACAGATGTAATTGAAGCAGTTTTGTTGCTTTTTGTATTCTTCTAGACTCCAGTGTCATCTTTAGGGTTAGAAGTTCACGCCACCCCATGACCTCTTGAAGATGAACAGAGCACCTCGGGTCCCTGAAATAATGCTCGGGGTGCGGAAGGGGCATGAAGCAAATTGTCGTGTTTGAAATATGAAAGATTTCATAGCTGTAATTGCCAAGAGAGTTTGCTATTTTTTCCTACAAAAGCCATTTTCACAGGTTAAAGGATCTGACTTGTTGAAGCTGAAATGGAACCGCAGCAAGATTTTATGGATGACCTCACATAAGTAGGTTTGATACTGAGGTTACTGGGTGCTCTGAAATCAAGCACCCTTCCCAATTGAAAGAGAAAAAAAAAAAGGTTCATAAATAAAAGGGGAAAAACAAAAACCCTAATTGTGAGCACTGGTTTTACAAAAAAAAGATTGGATGGGAAATGGTATTGTTAGTAGTAAATACCAACTGATTTAAATACTAGGCAGAAGTTTATTTTTTTATGTGTGAGATTTGCTGTTGAATAACATTTATTTTTTACAAATAATACATTGAGCCATTTTAACAATCTTTTTTTCTCTTGTGCGAGTCCATATCTTTTTCCTGTGTATTTTTATTTTATGTTTATTGAGTCTTTAAAAACTATTTCTAGATGGTTTGTTTGAATTAAATAACAAGCGGTGGGAAGGTTAGCTAAATTCGTTTTAATAAATTCTGGAATTGTATTGCGTTTTCAAAAACATTTTGTATATTGTTTAAATAAATAACAAGCTCTGGGAAACTTAGGCTTAATTCAATTTTAAAAGTTCGGGAATTTATGGAAGTTTGTGACAAAAATAGTTTCAAATACCCAGGTTGTCTCGTGCTAGCGGCACCTAAGGTCCTACAGAGCAATAAATACTTGTACCTTGTAAAGGTATATTTTGTTTTTGTATATATTTTTATACTTTTTTTTAATAAAAAAACAAAACTTTTGCATACCAATATATATGTATATATATATTTTTTTCACAACGTAACCAGCTAGTGGTGTTTTTTACTGCTTTTTATGTTTTCCAGGAACTCCTTTCTCAACCTTTTTACCGCAAGGGAACCCTTGAAACAATTTTCAGGTCTCATGAAACCCCTGGTAAAATTAGTCTATTGAGAGTCGTTGGGAAAATTCCTCTTACATTGGTGGTGGTAAGTGTGAAGAAACCCTCCCTTAAAGGGGCAGTAAACTCCGCTTTTGAACTTATACCTACAAGTAAGCCTATAATAAGGCTTACCTGTAGGTACAGTAAATATCTCCTAAACGTGTGTGATATTCACACTGGTTGTAGCCGGTGACATCATCAGTGCATGTGCTCTCAAGGGACCGCATACGTTTGCTGTCCCTTCGGAGCTCTGTTCCATATACTGTGACTCCCGTGCGCATGCACAGGAGTGATGTCATTGCGGCTCAGCCATTCAAAGGACTGGAGCCAGTGAACCCGGAAGGAAGACCAGGGCAAGATGGAAGCCCTGTCAGCGGTGACAGTGCACTGCTGGAGGGCTTCGGTCTAAGGTAAGTAATTGATAATGTGCTAGTATGCGATTGCCTTGCAAGGGATTTTCTTTATAGGGTTGTGGTTTACTACCGTTTTAAAGGGGTAGCCAGAAGGGCACCCTTGCAGTCATGTCGCTGGCAGTACCAAGTGGGGTTGGATCTGAAACTAAGCAGGCAACATTAGATGGGAGGTCAGTTAGCCAGAGCTCAAGGAACCCCTTGCTATCCCTGGAGAAACCTACAAAAAAAATCTGCTGCACTGAAGATTGCCAAAAGCACAGTGGCCTCCATAATTCTCAAATGGAAGAAGTTTGGCACAACCAGGACTATTCCAAGAGCAGTTTAAATTGAGTAATCAAAAGAAAAGGGCCTTAGTAAGAGAAGTGACCAAGAACCTGATGTTCACTCTGACTGAGCTCCAGAGATCCTGTCTGTGTGGAGATGGGACAAAGTTCCAGAAGGATAACCATCACTGCAGCCCTCCACTGATCTGGCCTTTATGGCATGGTGGCTAGACAAAAGCCTCGCCTCAGTGCAAAACACACCAAAGCCTGCTTGGAGTTAGCAAAAAAGCACCTGAAGGACTCTCAGAGGGTGAGGAAAAAGATTCTTTAGTCTGATAAAGCCAAGATTGAACTGTTTGGCCTCATTTCTAAACTTTATGTCTGGAGGAAACCAGGCACCTCTCATCACCTGCTCAATACCATCTAAACAGCGAAACAGGGACTGGGAGACTGGTTGGAGTTGAGGGAAAGCTGAATGGAGCAAAGTACAGAGATATCCTCAATGAAAACCTGTTCCACAGTGCTCAGGACCTCAGACTGGGCCGAAGGTTCACCTTTCTACATGACAATGATCCTAAGCCCACAGTCAAGGCAACACAGGAGTGGCCTAGGGACAACTCTGTGAATGTCCTAGAGTGGCCCAGCCAGAGCCCTAACTTGAATCCTATTGAACATTTCTGGAGAGAATAGAAAATGGCTGTCCACCGATGGTCTCCATGCAACCTGCCTGAGCTTGAAAGGATTTGCAAAGGAGAATAGCAGAAAATCCCCCCAATCCATCCAGGTGTGCAAAGCTTGTCATCTCATACCCATATAGACTTGAGGCTGTAATTGCTGCCAAAGGTGCTTCAACAAAGTGCTGAGTAAAGGGCCTGAATACTTAAAGTGGGGTTCCACCCAAAAAAACAAAAATACATGAAAAATCCTAAAAAAGAACCAAAAAAAATTTGGATATTTTTTTATTTTTTAACTTACCTCTAAATGCCTGTTGCTAGGGGGTCCCTCATAGTCTGCCCCTTCCAGTGCCTGGGCTGGTGACATCACTTCCCCCTCGGCACAGGAAGGGCTCCGCTCTGCTCCCTCCCTCCTGTCAATCATCTGGGACCCATTACAGATCCCAGGTGACTGAGCGGCCAATCACCGCGCGCGGCGCCGCTCGAGCATACATAGTGGGTGCCAGGCTGTGAAGCCACAACCCGGCGCCCACAGTTGCAATGCCGGCGCCACTGAACGGAGGGGGAGACGAGCGGGGCTTCGATCCCCCGCATCGCTGGACCCTGGGACAGGTAAGTGTCCAATTAAAAATCAGCAGGTGCAGTATTTGTAGCTGCTGACTTTTAATTTTTTTTTTTTTTTTTACTGGACCCCCTGGGTGGAACTCCTCTTTAAGTACATGTGATATTTCAGGGGTTTTCTTTGCAATATATTCACAGACATTTCTAAAATTCTGTCTTAAGATGTCATTATCTGGAGAGTCACCCTCTCTATTTGTCCTGAAACCCAATACTTTAGAATTGGCACCAGAACAAGAACTGCCGCCATGCACTGTCCGCCCAGGGGGCTAATGTCCAAATTGGGCCCAAAGTGTCAATATTTTGTGTGGCCATCATTATTTTCCAGCACTGCCTTAAACCTCTTGGGCATGGAGTTCACCAGAGCTTCACAGGTTACCACTGAAGTCCTCTTCCATTCCTCCATGATGACATCACAGAGCTGGTGGCTGTTAGAGACCTTGTGCTCCTCCACCTTCCGTTTGAGGATTCCCCCACAGATGCTCAATAGGGTTTAGGTCTGGAGACATGCTTGGCTAGTCCATCACCTTTACCCTTAGCTTCTTTAGCAAGGCAGTGGTTGTCTTGGAGGTGTGTTTGGGGTCATTATTATGTTGGAATACTGCCCTGAGGACCAGTCTCTGAAGGGAGGGGATCATGCTCTGCTTCAGTATGTCACAGTACATGTTGGCATTCATGGTTCGCTCAATGAACTGTAGCTCCCCAGTGCCGGCAGCTCTCATGCAGCCCCAGACCATGACACTCCCACCACGCTTGTCTGTAAGCAAGACACACTTGTCTTTGTACTCCTCACCTGTTTGCCGCCACACACGCTTGACACCATCTGAACCAAATAAGTTTATCCTGGTCTCATTAGACCACAGGACATGGTTCCAGTAATCCATGTCCTTAGTCTGCTTGTCTTCAGCAAACTGTTTGCGGGCTTTCTTGTGCATCATCTTTAGAAGAGGCTTCCTTCTGGGACGAAAGCCATGCAGACGAATTTGATGCAGTGTGCGACGTATGGTCTGAGCAGTGACAGGCTGACCCTCCCACCCCTTCAACCCTTGCAGCAATGCTGGCAGCACTCATAGGGCTATGTCCCAAAGACAACCTCTGGATATGACACTGAGCGTGTGCACTCAACTTCTTTGGTCGACTATGGTGAGGCCTGTTCTGAGTGGAACCTGTCCTGGTAAACCACTGTATGTTCTTGGCCACCATGCTGCAGCTCAGTTTCAGGGTCTTGGCAATCTTCTTATAGCCTAGGCCAGTGATGGCAAACCTTGGCACCCCAGATGTTTTGGAACTACATTTCCCATGATGCTCAACAACACTGCAGAGTGCATGAGCATCATGGGAAATGTAGTTCCAAAACATCTGGGGTGTCAAGGTTCGCCATCACTGGCCTGGGCCATCTTTGCACCTAAACATTTTATGTTTATTCCTATAGAATTTGAATAGATTTAACTCTTAAATCTCCTGAAGAAGCGTTCCTGCAACGCGAAACATGTTGAGCGAACTTCACTCTATGTAGCTGGATGGTTCCACCCCTCAAAAGAGCCACCTCCTGACATTGCTGATTATTAGAAGACTGTGATTCTCTATATACAGTATATTATACATGTTGTCTAGTGTCTTGGAGGCTCCTTAACTTTTCATTGAGGGCTAGTGGCATTGTCACCTTTTGGATGGGGTTACCTATCAGTATGTGTTGTATAATTACATGGTGCTTTTAATATTTTTTTTCAATAAATTTCTAACCTTTAAACTATTTTTGACTATGTGTAATATGGTGCACAGAAAGTACAATTTAAATCTTTTCTAAATACTACTTAGGCCATCTTTATGTAGAGCAGCAATTCTTTTTTTTTTCAGATCCTCAGAGGGTTCTTTGCCATGAGGTGCCATGTTGAACTTCCAGTGACCAGTATGAGAGAGTGAGAGCAAAAACACCAAATTTAACACACCTGCTCCCCATTCACACCCGAGACCTTGTAACACTAACGAGTCACATGACACCGGGGAGGGAAAATGCCTAATTGGGCCCAATTTGGACATTTTCACTTAGGGGTGTACTCACTTTTGTTGCCAGCGGTTTAGACATTAATGGCTGTGTGTTGAGTTATTTTGAGGGGACAGCAAATTTACACTGTTATACAAGCTGTACACTCACTACTTTACATTGTAGCAAAGTGTCATTTCTTCAGTGTTGTCGCATGAAAAGATATAATAAAATATTTACAAAAATGTGAGGGGTGTACTCACTTTTGTGAGATACCGTATGTGTCAAATATGATACTTTAGCCGCATTTAGCTTTTAGACTTTTGTACAAATCAAATTGTTCTTGTGTTATTGTATATTTAGGTAGCCAATAATAGCCCCCCCCCCACCCATTAGTGGGTTAGAGGGTATTCTGTATGTAGAGGTGAAAAGAGATCTCCCAAACTAAGACAACTGTCCAAGAAAGGAACAATCTTGATATTAGAGAGATTTATTCCAACTTTCTGTTGCATCTTCATGAAGCAAAGAAAAGTCTCCCCAATTGGACAAAGGCGGAAAAAAATAAAAATACAAACAGGGGTTTTAACCCTTCCCTACTCCAAAAGTAAAAAGCAAAGTTTTGAGTTTACTGTATTTTAAAGAAATTAAAATAAAAGAAAGAAAGAAAGAATAAAAGAAAGTAAAATAAAACATATAAAAAAAAAAAATATTTTCACACTAAGCGGAATAGCTGGGCATGTATGACTTTCATTTCCTCCCAGGAAATAGAGCGGTTACATAGAGCAAGTTAAAAAAAAAACAAAAAAAAAAACCTGAAATGACAGCAGCAAGCAATGACTCTGCTTGGTCTGTCTGATGGATTCGGTGTCTTTATAACAAAATTAAAATTTCACCAAACAAGGCCCGGTTCCGAGGCCTGCACGGAATAAATGACAAAAGCAAACCGCTAACTCCTTTTGCTTATTCTTTGCTGCGCTCTCATCATCCATCTCTCCCCAGATTATATTTTCAGCTGAATTTAATGAAGATCATTTATTAGAGGAACGTTCAGGCCTTGCTCCGGCCTCAGACAGATGCACCGGCTAATATGAATCATTTCTTTAAATTGGATTATTTTGATGGAGGAACAGGCCCCTGCACTCCTCGGCGCAGGGAAAGCTGCGGCGACTCACACAAAATCGTGACAGGGAGGCCGTTTGCGCTCATTAAAAAACAATCTCGTGCACAGAGCTGCATGCGGAAATATGGATGGTTATCATTTGCCATTGGTGACGCTGTTTGAGGGCCCACTCCCCACCGCCAGTCCCGCTATACGATGCAGGGATAATGAGCACACACAAAGCACATTTTAGTTTTGTTTATTTAAAGAAAATGTGCAAATTACTGGCACTTCTTCAGCCGTAGCTGCAAATCACTTTGGAAATAGATTTACACTGACTGCAACACTTCAAGGTTGTAGGCTTCCATGTGAGGAGAAAATGTTTGCCGGCACGACCGGTAAAACCCAGACTTGTTGGCAATGGCTTTAATAGGAGCCCAGTATTTGTTTCCTCATTTACTTTGATTCAGATAACAGGTCTACAGTACATCAAAGAGTCTGTCAAGGAGTGGCAGAGTCATTCTACAGCCCACCCTTCAACCCTCTTAAACTTACCTTTACCATGCTCCCTGTTCACTTTGTTAGAGTCACTTCCAGGTGTGGGGGAGAATCTATCTCCTTCAGTGATATAGTGCTTGGGGCTAACAGCGAATAAACAGGGTCGGACATTGTGAGGAGGAAAAGTCATAGTCAACTCTGTGCAAGCTCAGAGAGATCCTGGTGCAATAGATTGGTATAGGAGTGTGGGAAAGATAAGTATATTTGGGTCAGGGGTTTGACTTTAAAGAGACCCAATTTTCCCAGAATGGGTATAGGGACAGAGTCCCTTTAATGATTTCTGAACTAATAAACAATGTGATCCACCCATCCTTGCTGTGCCATATAGCTGTGCAGTATAACGAGTTCTACATACTCTATGGAGTTGTCTTGCCTGTTTCTTACTAAACACCCATCACTACACTGGTGAAACCCATCATGAACCCTCTTTCCCTCCTAAAACCAACTAAGCACCCTGAATGGTTCTCCTGTAATGCCGCGTACACGTGGTCGGAATTGTTGTCCAACATTTGTGTGACCGTGTGTATGCAAGACAAGTTTGAGCCAACAACCTTCGAACAAAAATCCACGGTTTTGTTGACGGAAAGTCCGATCGTGTGTACGGGGCATGAGGGTTACCAGTTATTAAACACCCATCACTACACTGCTGATGATCACCATGAACCATCCTCCGTGTGTAAATCCAACTAAGCACCTTGAATGGTTCTCTTGTTCTCTTGTAAGTTTTACCTCTTGCTAAACACCCATCACTACATTGTTGATGCCCACTATGAACACTCTTCCACCTGTCATTCCAAACTAAGCACCCTGGTTCTTTTGTAAAAGTTACCAATTGGTACCTGTTGGTAAAATCTCTGGCCTATCAGCTACTATGAACCCTCCTTCATGTGTAAATCCAACTAAGCACCCTGAATGGTTCTCTTGTAAGTTTTACCAGTTACAAAATGCCCAGACTATACTGGTGATGCCCACCATGAACACTCTTCCACCTGTAAATCCAACTAAGCACCCCAAATGGTTCTCTTGTAAAGGATACCAATTACAAAACACCCATCACTACACTGGTGATGCCCACCATGAAAACTCTTCCACCTGCAAATCCAACTAAACACCCCAAATGGATCTCTTGTAAAGAATACCAATTATTAAATGCTCCTTCGCCACACTGATGATGCCCACCACAAATCCTCTTCCACCTGTCATTCCAAATTGGGCACCCTGGTTCTTTTGTAAAAGTTACCAATTGGTACCTGTTGGTAAAATCTCCAGCCTATCAGTTTACAGAGCAGGTAGTGCAACTGCAAGTCGGATATCAACTTTCACCTTTCCATAGGGACGGCTTTGAGATATTTGAAGTAGACAGAAATAAAATCTCAACTTTTGATTGAAATTTTTAGTGAAGTCTGTTTTTATCTGATCGCCTGGAATTTGTCATTGACCCATTTGGCCATAAATGCGTATGGCCCAGTCTGAACATAATGGTCAGCCAAAAGGCTTTAAGACAGAATTTAGAGATGCCAGGTTTAGCAGTGCTCTTGGGTTCTTTCCTGGTCACCTTCAGGCTCCATTCACACTTGTGCGACTCCAAAGTTGCCCTGACTTTGGAGTGCACTTTTGTTGCAACTTTGGATGGGTGCAACTTGCATATGACTTTGGCTTTGACCAGTGATAATGGACAACTGTTGCACACAAGTTGCATTGTATAACATTCAGGTATGATTTTCATGCAACTTCTGAGGGTTAACATTGAAGTCTATGGCCCTCAAGTTGCATGAAAGTCAGACCAAAGTAGTGCATTAACTACTTTGAAGTTGCTGCAACTTTAGGTTGCACATATATGAATGGTTATCATTGGAAAACATGGAGAACGACTTGTCATGCAACTTTGACATCCAAAGTTGTATCACAAGTCACACAAGTGTGAATGGAGCCTAAAGCGAACCTTACAGCCATTTTAATTTTTTAATTGTGAAAGCCCTACCTAAAAGCAAACATAACATGCCTACTTTTGCTTCATTGATACTGTTTGGTTACTATGTTACTATGGACTTGGTTTCTCCAATTCAGAGGTAAGTCCTGGCCACCCATTATTCCCCTGACCAGGTTTATTATTGCACTCTAATTGGACAGAGGGCCAGCCTGTGAGTGGGGAATAGACCCAAAGTCAGGAAAATAAAGATCTCTGTAACTAGCAATCATCTTTTAAAGGACGCACACAGAAGGGTTTTTAATAAAGTAATACAATAATAAAGCAATAACTTCCCCTTTGCCATGAAAAGTTTAATTTTCCAGAGAAGTTTGCTTTAATATGTCCATATATTGGATATTTGCAGGTGAAAGTTTGTTTTAGACTGTGTCTACTGAAACTGACCTCTCTATGGGTTCATGACTTGAAGGTCAAAAAGATATCTTAATGGATGTCAAAAGGCTGGGATGAGAGATATTTTAGAAGCATTGATGTGTGTATGTGCTTACTGCATGACTGCTTCAATTGTAACCCCCCATTCCTCATATGATGCAGGGACTCTCTTCAAATGCCATATCTGTCAGACTTGGTCAACCATGAGAGCTAAACAGACACACAGCATTCCTAATATATATATAGATATATATATATATATATATACTGTACATATAAAGTATAAATATTAGTACAACTTTTGTACAATTTGAAATTTCAAAAAATGCATTTCATGAATTCTGAATCTTTTTCAAACGCATTCAGAATGGACACCTCTGACTTCGATTTTCAGGAAACTATGAGAAAACTTCTTATGATAGAAATAATTTCTATGTTCAAGGAGGAAGGGGGTTGGCAGGGAGAGCTGAGCTGCCAAGTCACCGCTGGAAAGCGTGGAAGCAGAGGATGCTGAAGTCACTGCTCGGAGGGGGAACAGGGGGAGCTGATCTGCTAAGTCACTACTGAGTGGGAGGTGCAGGGGGAACTGATCTGCTGAGTCACAACTGGGAGAGGAGCACAGGAAGCTAAACTGTGTATTCACTGCTGGGATGGGAATCGTGGGGAGCTTTGCTGCTGAGTCTCCGCAGGGAAGTGAAAGATAGTTAAGCTCACTACCAAGAGAATTGAGCTGGGTGAGTCACTACCAGAGGGGTGAAGGATAGGGTGAGTTGAGCTGAGTCACTACCAAGAGAAGGGAGCATGGTGAGCTGAGCTGCCGAGTCACTACCAGAAGGGTGCAGGATAGGGTGAGCTGAGCTGCTGAATCACTACCAGGGAAAGGGAGCAGGGTGAGCTGAGCTGCCGAGTCACTACCAAGAGAAGGGAGCAGGGTGAGCTGAGCTGCCGAGTCACTGCTGAAAGAAGTGTGCAAGGGTGAGCTGAGCTGCTGAGTCACTACCAAGAGAAGGGAGCATGGTGAGCTGAGCTACTGAGTCACTACCAAAAGGGTGCAGGATAGGGTGAGCTGAGCTGCTGAATCACTGCCAGGGAAAGGGAGCATGTTGAGCTGAGCTGCCGAGTCACTGCTGAAAGAAGTCTGCAAGGTGAGCTGAGCTGCTGAGTCATTTCTGGAAGGGCAAATCAAGATATATTGAACTACTTAATTATTGCTGAGAGCTGGGTGGGCTGCTCAGAGGGGGGAACTGAGCTGCTGAGCCCCTGCTCGTTTAACGAATCTCCCTGGGAGGGGTATCAGGGGAAGATGAGCTGCTAAGTCACTGCTGGGGGGCAGAAGCTGAGTTGCTAAGTCTCTGCTGGGAGTGGGGATCTGAGCTCATGAGTTACTGCTGGGAGGGTGAGCTGAACTGCTGCTAAGCATCTTCTGGGAAAAGGGAGCAAGGAGATCTTCAGTTCGTGCAGCTACAGAGGTCAGTTAAAGCTCGTTTTAAAGCTAATGGCTGGCAAACCTGAGATACATACTGTATATGTTCAGCTCCAGTATATGAAAATGCTACCTGCTTGGCTGTCAGGGGTAAATCCACTGACAACAGGACTCTGGAACAGGTATCTAATGGGAATTAAAAAAATATATATCACGCCAGGACTTCTCAACGGACCTTGTTCATGACGGTCTGTACTATTTATTTGATCTGGAACATGAGGTAGTGTTTAACACAAAGAAGATCTGTAAATGAACAACCGCCAGACCTTCCGCTTAACTGAACTGTATTAAAACTTCCTTGCTAAGGTATGCGAATCCTCTGCCGCAGCATAATAAATCCACGAGTACTTTTTGCTTTTGGCAATCCATAGACAAGTATTTCTATCTGACTTGATGTTTTCCTTAGCTAATGACTGCGTAATTAGCATACCCCGGAAAAAGCGAGGTAATAGCTATGAGATAATGCTCCAATTAAATCCATTTCACAAAAACACAAAGTCATTTTTTGACCGCAAGATGAAAACATACAATAAACAAAAAAACAGAAGCCCGCTGTACGGAACTTCATCAATAAGATATTAAAGTATGTATTGGAATTAAGGGCCTTCAAAGACACACATATATCTGTAGAGTTGTAGCTTTTATATTCATGAAGTAAACGCTGTTTTCTTGGAGTTGTGAAGTGTATAAAATCTGAAAAATCATTTGTAAGCATTTATTTTCCATCTTAAAACTGAATCTCAGGCAAAAAAAAAAAAACACACACACACACAAAGGAATGCATAGCTAGTAGTAACTAGTCAACTGGACTTATAGGGGTTGATTTACTAAAGCCAAATAGACTGTGCACTTTGCAAAGTGCAATTGCACTCTGTAAGTGCAGTTGCTCCATTTTTGCTTGCACATGATTGGATGATTGAAGTCAGCAGGGCTTCTACTCATTTACTAAACTTTGGCACAACTGCACTTTGCAAAGTGCACAGTCTATTTACCTTTAGTAAATCAACCCCATTATGTCGAAGAAATTTTGTACCTTCTCCAAGCCACTTTTTCAGTTCCGGTGTGTGTCAGGAAGGTACCTCAACGTCATTTATATCCACACAGGTAGCATAGACACCTTAATCCATACACCATGGACTGTGTCAAGGCAGATGCTAATTGTCCAATAACAGGATTGGAGGTGTGGAACCATACTACTCTAGCTAAATAATCCCATCCTTGGTGTAAGGAAGTCTACATGATGTGCACATTTTTGAAAGAGAGAGCTACTAGTTAGGTGTGAAATAGGCCATTTACGTCAAGCTATATAAACTGTCCCTGAACAGGGTTCGGGCCTTCAACACCATCAGTTGAGGCGTGAAAAAGGCCATTTACATCAAACTAGAACAACCATCCCTGAACAGGGTTGGGGGCTTTCAACACCATGCCATTTTAACATCTCTACCTATTGGACAACAATTCACACCTCTAGCCATGTGATGAAAATGAATAACATCTATGCAGACTGTCTTCCTCTTTAAGATGGCAGACTAGAGTTCTGGTGCACAACTTGTAGCCTGGGTGCCACATGTGGTCCTCTGGCACTTTTTGTGTAGCCCTTGGGGCTCCTGCTGCCATTACTCTGTTTCCAGTCTATGGCAACTGAAGCATGTTCCTAGTCTCAAAAACTCCCATTGCATGTTTGCACTCTTTGACCTTCTCTTGAAACATGTCCGTAGTCTCTGACTATATCTTGTGGCATTTTCACAGTCTCAGACCATCTTCTGTAGCAGGTCCATAGCCTCTGACCATGTCTTTAGGCATTTTCTCAGTCTCTGCCCATCTCCTATACCATCTCATGTAGCAAGCCCAAAGTATCTGGCCATATCCTATAACATTTCACAGTTTTTGACCATCTCTGGTGTCATGCCCATAACCTTTGACCATATCATGTTGTGTGTCGGCTGTTTCTGAAACCGAATATTTCCTGAATAGTATGTATGGCTCTTTGGTAAAGTTATGGGCCAGACTTTGAGCCTCCTATGTTAAGAAAGTTGACCACCATTAGGTGTTGATCATTTGAGTCACATGGCTGAAGGTGTGAATTATTGTCAGGAGCTACAAATCTTTTTCAATATTAAAGAACAAGCTCAGTTGAATATGACCAACTACTACTAGCTACTACTACTACATGACCTGCATAATTGAGAACCTTTACAGACATATGAACGCAGATTTGTGCTATAATAAAAACCATTAAAGTTGTACTCTCAGAAAACAGCAAAATACACAACTGAAATACATACAGTACATGGGAGCTGTTTTACTTGCTAAAAGTATTGGCTGGCCAGGATGACAAATCCTTTGGCAGGTAAGACAGTTTGCGTATATGTATTTGAGCATTTTGAGTATTTTGTGCATCCAGAAGAGATAAGCAAACAAGAGACATGAAGAGCTTGAGCTCTCCAAGCAGGAAACCTGAGCTTTAAACTGGATATCCACCCACTCCCACCCAACCCCCTTTCTTTTTCTTTTCTTTCGCCCACTTACCAGGTGGGGTGTTGTCCCACTGAGATCATCTCATGCCTTGCCAACGCTCTGTCCCGTGCCACCATGTTATCTTTGATGTAGTCGAGAGGCCTACCGATAATGTACCACTAGGCCCGCCCCCCTTCTCTTCTGTAAATTAGACAGTAAGACCTTCTGAGATATGTGACGTACATATCCCAGGAGGCACAATACACATCATTTGCCTAGGCAAGTGTAAAGTGGGTGGGTCTAAACCCTTTTTCTAAGAAAAAGGGTAAAAGAAAAAGCTGCTATACATGTGGCTGAGCAGAGAAGGGGTTGGCAGAAGGCAATTTCCCTCTATGGCTGAGGACCCACTTTAAGTAATGAGGAATCATCAGGGGACACAATGGACCTCTGTGGACAGACCACTGCTTCCATGCAGAGAGCAAGGGGCCTTCTCTTTGGTATGCTGGAACATAACAGTAGACTTATCACCTAGACTGATATGTTTTAGTCCTGGCAGGTCCAAGCTCACTATCGCCACTAAGTAGCTACTGCTATCTCTTCCAGGACATTTTCCAGACCAGGGTCTTGTTCCTTTTGGCCACTGGGTGGCCACTGATGATATAACCCCTCTGTACGTACACTATAGTTAGATTATCGCAGCAACTGGTTCCATTCCTAGCATCTTATAGATGATGGGAATGGGCCAAGGATGTACACATGTGTCACAGGCAGTTTATATACACACAAACACACACACTGGAGGGCTAGAGATATCTGATTGGCAAGGAACATGAGCTTTAAGAAATGAACAATCAGTGTGAGTGAGGGGGGGGGGGCATTTGGACCTCTTCAGAGAGACCACTGCTTCCACAGAGCATGCATGTTTGCTTATTGACTTATTACCTAGACTATTGTGCTTCAGCACTGGCAGAGGCAATCAAAGGTTCTTCTCTGATAGCATGGGACGGGCTTTTCTGTTGAAATCTTGAACACAATTGTGCTGCCTTTTGACTTATCCAGGCAGTGGATAGGGTGTGCACCCCTTGAAGTACAAGTCCTTTTGATGAACACAGGTATGCTATAAGGAATCTCATATAGAGTACACATCACAGCTGGGGTTGGTGGGGGAGTTGCAAGGTGGTGGCCTAGGCCAGTGATGGTGAACCTTGGCACCCCAGATGTTTTGGAACTACATTTCCCATGATGCCCCCGGCTAATGTGTAGGCATGGGGAATGGGTGTGCAGAGGCTCCTTCCTGTCTATTGATGCCTTGGATTACGGAGAAAGTAAATGTCATTACACTTCCAGAATCTCTGACAGGACTTCAAAAATCTTTACAAGTACTTCCAATGGTACTCAAGAATCCCTTCCAGTATTTACACTGGCACTCACAGAATCCCCAACAGTATTTTAAATGGTCAATGGTCTTTGCAGAACCCTGCCAAGATTTACAATTTCTTAAAATAACACTGGGCATGCTCTTTGACCAAAAGTGTATTTACCCTCCAGGCTTTGAAGTGGCCGGTGCTGTTTCTTCAAAGCAGTTACCCATGAGCACTAGCTATAATACTTAAGCCTGTTACCTGTTGTTGCTGACTTGGATTGCCTGACCATTCTTTCATATTCTGCCTTCTTTGCTGCCTATGCTGACTACCCTTTGTTTGCCGCCTTCCAAGACTCCTGCCTGTAATTCACTACTCTCTTGTCTCCATCCTAATTTACTAGCTATTCATTGTTGACCCGAACAGGCTAACTTCTGTCTTCTTGCCACCTTCCATGAGCCCTGACTGCACTTTGGTCCTCTTGCTCTGTACTGTAGCCTTACTGTACTTGCTACCCGCCCCCCCCCCCCCCTCAGGTGGTGCAATTCCAGTGGTCATGACCTGGTAAACAAAGAAACAAAACTACTAGGTTTCAGGCCTATCTTCATCAGAAATAGCTCTAGTGAAGACCAGCTGGTACTTAGAATCCATGCCCTGGGAAAGTCCACATCACCTGCCAGAGGGTATCTTAATGTGGGGAGGACTGGAATAGATAAAAGGAAGGTTAGTGGGTAGAGCCCTAGAGAAAGGGTTAGATGAGTTAATTGCTTGTGCTGGATGGTTGAGGATGTGTGAATTGTCAAATCTCCAGGTTAAAGAATTTACAGTATCAATATACACGGAAGACATGTTATTGAATTCCTTCTCCCATGTTTAGAAATGTTTGTTCTAATCTAGTGTAAAATGGCCCCTTTCACTCGTGAGAACCAGTTCTCATTTTTGTCCAAATTGTGCACCTCACTGTAAGGATGCTAAGTGGTTCAGTTGGAAGAAAAGTGAAGGGCGGGGCCAGGGAGAAGGAAGGGGAGGTGCAGGAATTTATGAAGGAAAATAGAAGATTTGGATTTGGATGGAGAGAAGGGTGGATAGGGTCAATGGGGGAGGTTATTGTTGAAAGTAAAGGGTTAAATGGAAGAAAAAAAAAAGCATGGGGCCATTTTAAAGAAAGAAAAGGTACAGGGATTGACAAAGGGAAAGGCAAGCCATAAACTGGACAACAGGAAGGGTAGACAGAGAGAAGGGGGAGGGAAAGGGGAGGTGAGGTTTATAGCAATGGAAAGGAATAGTAGGGCCGAGAAAGGGCAGGTGCAGGGACTGGCAAAGGAGAAGAGAAGTTTAGGATTGGACAGAGGAAAGGGTGGACAGTGTGAAAGGGGCTAATGACCATTTGGAGGGTGGTGGTTAAAGCTGCATGGAAGAAACAGAGGTAGGGAGGATAGACTGGGGTGGAAAAAAAAATGTTTGACTGAACTAGATTAATCATTGGCAGGCATAAAAAAAGCTGAATAACCTAAATCACAAGATAAATTAATTTTATCTCAGCCATAAATATTAGCAAGCATTATTTTATGCCCATTGCTTCCCAGGCTGTGAGCGGGTTAAGAAACCAGACTAGAGATAATGCCATGGAAGGAGGACTTCTGTTCATCACTTAGGCTCAAATTAGCAGCTCAGATTCACTCATCCATCTTCTGCAAACTGCACACACACAATGCTGACTTCAACTCAAACACAGTTATATTTAAAGCATCTATCATGTCAGCTGTGATTTAGATGGTGAATTTCTTAATTGTCTTTCTTTATTTCTCCATATGTCTTTTTCAAGGCATTAGCTGTTCTCGCCGAAGTCTTAGAGCTGCTATCTGAATTTCCTGAGAACGCTGGCCCATCAGTCTTTAACATTGTTACAGGGGTAATTTAGGTATACCGGAAAGCTGCGGCACAGCGCCGTAACCTTGCCGCATGCTATTCTTTTTTTTTTCCTTTTTTTTTATATAGAATGTAGAGAGATGCATGGAAATCCAATGTCAAGGCTGCAAGGGATTTAGTGGACTGGAAAATGTAAAGCCTATTTAAAAAAGAACCCCCCGACCTAAGCTTTCCACCTGCCACAAAAATGAAGGCCCATACCTTTTTTTCCGAGGGTCTTCTGGTTGGTCCAATGATGTCATTGGTTGTTCCTTTTTCCATGGGTGGTCCTTCTTGCTACACTGCACAGAACTCAGGTGAAGTGATGACATTTCAGCAATTAGTTTAAATTTAAATAATTAGTTTAATAATACTCTAAGCCTTGGCAGCATGGTGATGCCACCCTAAAGGCGGGTCCATGACAGCCTGTGCTGACAGGAAGTGGGGTAAATGAAGCTGACCCAGAAGACTGAGGACATCTAGTGGCAGAAAGGAAGTACTGTGGGGAACAGCACCAGACTAAAGTTATGTATTGCTACAAACACTTTTCCTTTATTTTTACTATTAGAGTGCTATTATTTTGATTTTTTTTAGCTGCAGTAAAGCTTTTATTCAACTTACTGGCCATATCTGCTTTTTAAGAACAGTATAGGGATTTCCTAGATCAAAGACACACTCTGGGTACAAAAAAAACCCATGGCGTATGAATTAATGCATTGCCTGTGTCCTGTACTATACTTAAGATAATATGATATAGTCTGCCACTAGCATTAACACAGCAGTTGTTTTATTTCTGAGTCTCCCTGTAACTTTTTTTTTGCCCGTCATCAGAATGTGGAAGAAAGGGGATTTAAGTGACTTTGAATATGGCATTGTTGTTGGTGCCAGACGGGCTGGTCTGAGTATTTCAAAATCTGCTGATCTACTGGGATTTTCACACACAACCCTCTCTAGGGTTTACAGAGAATGGTCCGACCACACCGGGTGCCATTCCTGTCAGCTAAGAATGGGAAACTGAGGTTACAATTTGTACAGGCTTCCCAAGATTGGACCATAGAAGATTGGAAAAATGTTGCCTGGTCTGATGAGTCTTGATTTCAGCTGTGACATTGAGATGGTGGGGTCAGAATTTGGTGTAAGTATGGATCCATCCTGCCTTGTATCAACGGTTCAGGCTGGTGGTGTAATGGTGTGGGGGGATATTTTCTTGGCACACTTTGGGCCCCTTAGTACCAATTGAGCATCATTTAAATGCCACAGCCTACCTGAGTATTGTTGCTGACCAAGTCCATCCCTTTATGACTACAGTGTACTCATCTTATGATGGCTACTTCCAACAGGATAATGCACCATGTCACAAAGATCAAATCATTTCAAACTGGTTCCTTGAACATGACAATGAGGTCAATGTACTCCAATGGCCTCCACAGTCACCAGATCTCAATCCAATAGAGCACCTTTGAGATGTGGTGGAAAGGGAGATTGGCATCATGGAGGTGCAGCAACTGCGTGATGCTATTCTGTCAATATGAACCAACATCTCGGAGGAATGTTTCTAATATCTTGCTGAATCTATGCCATGAAGAATTAGGGCAGTTCTGAAGGCAAAAGGGGGTCCAACCCGTACTAGCAAGGTGTACCTAATAAAGTGACCGAGGAGTGTATATTTTATATTTATCGCTTCAAGCTAGAAGGTTGTGAATTTCAAGTAGGAGTTGGAGACATCACACCACATCCTGTGGTTTAAGTCATGCAGGAGGGACACATCTCCTCACTCTAGCAGAAAGTGGGCTGTCTGACTTGGAAAGTTATACCCAGGTGCTCCCTAAAATGTAGACAGTGCTGGGATTTCTTATTAGTAAGCCTTGCATACGTAGTGTCATGGATGTACCCTGTATTAAATATTTATTTACGCATTAAAAAAAATGTATACACATGGGTACACCTTTAAAAGCTGTTACACTTTACCTTTGTGCCCCAGGCATCAAAGCAAAGGTTACACTGTGCCGAAAAAAGCATGCACCCAGTAGAGACATCTGTAATCTACATACTTGTTTCAGGTGAGTGTCTGACTAAATAATGCACCTTTAAAAAAAACAAGTTAGCAATGGCAGCTCCAATTCTTCTATCCTAACAGGTTGCTTTATGGACACATCAACGTAAAAATTGCCCCCCACCCAAATGACAAATGGTAAAAATTGAGATACTTACCTTTCCTGGTGCAAAGGCTCACCTTCAATAAGGTCATGTGGTTCAGAGTCAGAGCATTGGCCATATGACCTCTTTTGTAATAGTTAATGGAATGGATGCTCAGGCAGAGCTGGCCAATCTGTGGGTTGGCCTAAAATTATGATTCTCCACTCAAGCAGAGATAACATGGCCAATGTTACAGCATTGGGTCTACAGAATGGCTTTGGAAAAATGTATTTGCCTAAAAACAATATGAATTTTAAGGTGAAAATAGATGTGCCATCCTAACAAGAAACAGCTACTCTTATACCTAAATTTCCAGTACCCATTCTACTCTAAAATTAAAACTACACAATAAAAAAAAATAACCATATGTTACATATCTGACTATAAAATTTGACACTATGACACCTATTAACATCCAAAAAGAATTAGTGTGGATCTAACAGGTACAAATGAGATAACGCTCAAACTTTATACAAATATTGTACATTACTTATAAAAATATATGGATCACTTTATCCTAAAAAAATTACCTATATAATTAACAAAATCTTCTCTTGGTTGCCAACATGCATTGTCAAATATAAAATCTATATTCCATTCCTGTACAAATATCACATAACATATGATGGTAGATGCCTTTAAGTCAACGTGTTTCTCATAAAGCTTCTTCAGGACCAGACGAGGACAGTTAAATGTGAAAAACAGCTCATATATATATATATATATATATATATATATATATATATATATATATACCGGTATATAAATATATACAAAGTATAAGTCCCATATTTTAAATACATCTGAGGTGGATGGAAGTGACAGCCAAAAGCAAGGTAATCCCCCGGGGCTGGAAACTGGGACATAAAGTATGGATCAGAACCACGACCAGAATTAGACCACATTTAGGCTATAAGCCAAACTTTCTTCTTAGAAAAAAGGAAGATATAGTTACTTATCCTTGAGCTAATAGTGTTGGAGAGCATTATGACATTTTGGAGAGGGACAGGAGTGTTTTTTGCTTTCTGTTAGTGATAATGTTCCTTTTTTTCCTTATGCATGAGCGGAATTTCCATCGGAAAAATCTTGGATGGTTTTTCCGACGGAATTCCGCTCAAGCTTGGCTTGCATACACACGGTCACACAAAATTTCGCGGAACTTTCGACCGTCAAGAATACAGTGATGTACAACACTACGACAAGCCGAGAAAATGAAGTTCAATGCTTCCGAGCATGCGTACGAATTTTGCATGTCGGAATTGGTAAAGACGATCGGAATTTCAGATCGGAACTTTTTCCGACCGAAAAATTGAGAACATTTGCTGGAATTCCGCCAGCAAAAGTCAGATGGAGCATACACACGGTCATATTTTCGGACCAAAAGCTCTCGTCGGACTTTTGCTGGTGGAATTTCCGCTCGTGTGTACGGGGCATTAGCCTAAGGGGGGGTCTTAAACCAGTCATTGTTTGGATCCATGCTCTCTGTCTCCACCCTAGGATGTTAACCCACTTTTGGCTGCTGCTCCCATCCACCTCAGATGTATTTTTGAACATTGGTACGTTTAGAATATGTATCTGTGGAAAGTAAAAACAATGTTTTTAAAATATGATCGTTATACGTTGTATGTATATACATGGCTTAATTGAGCTATTTTTTTTTTTTCACATTTAGTTACCATTATCTCCTCATCGGATCCTCGGCTGGTCTTGAAGAAGCTTTATGAAAAACACGTTGACTTAAGGGGATCTACCAACATAAGTTTTGTGATATCTGTACAGTGTATATCCTACAAATAGAATTTGGATTGTATATTTGAGAATGCATGTTGGCAACCAAGAGGAGATATTGTTATAGTTATATGGGTTATGGTTTTTAGGATCAAGGTGATCCATACATTTTTATAAGTAACAATAACCTGATGTACAACATTTTTATAAGTTTGACATTTCACATATGTACTAATAAAATCCACACAAATTCTTTTTTGGATGTTAAGAGATACAATTTTTGTATGTGATACAGAGGTGGTGGGTGGCCTCTATTTAGTACTTGACAACTATTTTGTTGGTGAAATTGATTCGGTTGTTGGCTAAGACACTTGACTGATAGACAACACAATAACACACAGAAAGCTTCCGTAACCCAACTATGTTTTTGGTCATCTTGCACTGGCCATACTTCATTGTCAGGTGCTGATTGTAAAATCAACATAATGTTAAACTGATAGAGTAGCTTTTTTTTTCTTGCTGTTTCTGGTAAGTATGATGTTTCTTCATTTCCTGTTCTAAAGGCACAACAGGAAGTGAGGAAAAACCTCTACCAACTATCACCAGACCAGGTGTCCCCTATTTAAGGATTTCTCCTCAACTCCCGTTCCAATGGCAACTGTAGAAAACTGGATTTCTCTTCACTCTCTGTACCGGTGTCAATAGTCACCAGAACAAAAAGAGATGGGGAATTTGCCCTACAGAGACACAGACAGCGATATAAGCCCGATGGGGTTCCAACCATTCCATTCCCTATCCAAAAGTACAAAAAAAAAAGGTTTTGGCCACAGATATACTTTAAGAATTGCAATTACCAGATGTTTTAGCTGTAATTAGCTCTATTTCAGTTTGTTCTTGTGCAATTAATCTTGAAGAAAGGCACCTGTAGATACCATGAACCTTGTTAAATATGTCATGTTACCAAAAAAATTAGTTCTCACTCTTCTATCCAGTCTTTGTCACTAGCCAGATGTTGTCTCTGGTTGACCTACCTGTGCTAGTCCTTGTTTCCAGAGGCTCCTGAAGTATCTCAGTAAGGGCGGTTGGCATCTTTCGGCCTCTTGAGTTGCACCTTCAGCCTCTTCATGCCAATCTGAAAGCCATTCATGGCCTGGATGGCCGCCTGGGCACTGGCAGGATTGTCAAAACTCACAAAACCTGTCAAAATACGAAGCGATGTGGGGGCTTAACAAGCCGAATTTATCGGAGGACCAAACACAGATAATGTAATTGCTAGGGATGCGGATGAGAAGGAGGGAATTCAACAGAGGTAGATGATCATGAGCGATTCATGTTGCATATCCTAAAAAGCAGCACCCATCATATTTAGCGGACAATAATAAAACTTTCCAGGTTAAAATCAGCTAAGAAGAGACACGCCCTAACATCTGTTCCTGAAACTCAAGAAAGCTTAAAATTCTGTCATGTAGATATCACAGCGCTATAAAAAAAAAAAAGCAATCCAAGCCAAGCCAACCAAACAGGCTACATAGCTGAAAACCAAAAACATATTTCATGTGAAGTATATTTTGTGGAACAATTATTCAACCATATGACAAAAACTTTCAAACAAGATACCTATTTTTACTACATGAAATATAAAAAAATATCATATCAACTGTTTTTTTATAAACCACAACTTTCCCAAAAAAACGTTCACCATGAGTAGGTTGTAGTGTTAGAACTTATGTCCCCCCCCCACATGAAAGGGTTTGGGCCCTGTGACTAGCCACTCAAATCTGAGGACTGTTGTACAGTGGAAGTCACATACTTCCCTTACCCAGAATCTTCGCTCTATTAGAGCTAAAAAGCTCAGACTGGGGACGGCAGCAATAGAGCACAGATGGTCAAGTTTACCTTGCTGGTGGGGGGGGGGGGGTGGGATCTCAGGAGGCACTATCACCTTGGCCAAGTGTTCTTAGACTCAACACAGGATGTGTTGCCCAGAAAAAGGCAACACAAAACCCATTTTTGCTTCTGCCAAAAACCAAAAAAAATTCTTCCTGAACCCCTAAATTATTATATTGCTCTATTATAAAGCCTTTAGCAATTAAAACCTTGGATATTATTAATTGCATGAAAAATATCCAGTGCTTTTTATAGTTCCTTTGTTGTTTTTTTTCCATTACTATGTCAGGCAGTAAAGCCCTCCACGGCTTAACCACTCTTCCTCAACTGAATACAAAATCATAATCATAAGCAATATTGTTGTTGCAAGTATTTTAGTTCTGAAGGAAGTGTTTTAAAGTCATTATTGTTATTGGTGGTACCTATTCGCTAAATGGCCTTCTTTCTTGAGGGGGGTCAGTGAAGTCATTCCAGTGGCACTTGCCGACTAGAATTACAAGCCTTGAGCTGATTAGACCCATTAGGTTGAAAAAAAACTCTGTCCACGGGTGGTGTTTTGGTTCAGCAAAGGCTGCTTGATTGCTTTGATGTGGGGCATTTATTTATATGCCTGTCGGTTAAGGCATTACCAAGGGAATATTTGGAAAATTACCAACGATATATTGAGCTTATAGAATAGAGTTTGTAGAAAGGACTATCTATTAAGGCCCCGACAAAGTATTAGCTAAGTATTTGGAACAGAGGTCATCGTGGCTTCAACTAAAACAGGACCCCAAGCAACTCCATTTCAAGACATTAGTGGACCTAAGGCAACGGTTTTGTCCTTCATCACATTTATTTGAAAATTGGAGCCTTAAAAGACAAATTTTTTTTATATGTGTTGCTCAGATTTCACAAGTACTCAGCTCTGCACTTTTGCAAGGTTTTTTATATAATTGAAATACAACGTATACAGTGCCTTGAAAAAGTATTCACACCCCATGAAATTTTCCACATTTTGTCACGTTACAAACAAAAACGTAAATGTATTTTATTGGGATTTTATGTAATAGGCCAACACAAAGTGGGACATAATTTTGAAGTTCAAGGAAAATGATAAATGGTTGTCAAGTTTTTTTTACAAATAAAATATGTGAAAAATTTGGCGTGCATTTGTATTCAGCCCCCTTGAGTCGATACTGAGTTGATACTTGCACACCTAGAGTGACATTTTTGCCCATTCTTCTTTGAAAAATAGCTCAAGCTCTGTCAGATTGGATGGAGAGCTTCTGTGAACAGCAATTTTTAAGTCTTGCCACAGATTCTCAATTGGATTTAGGTCTGGACTTTGACTGGGCCATTCTAACACATGAATATTGTTTGATCTAAACCATTCCATTGTAGCTCTGGCTGTATGTTTAGGGTCGTTGTCCTGCTGGAAGGTGAACCTCCTCCCCAGTCTCAAGTCTTTTGCAGACTCTAACAGGTTTTCTTCTAAGATTGCCCTGTATTTGGATCCATCCATCTTCCCATCAACTCTGACCAGCTTCCCTGTCCCTGCTGAAGAAAAGTATCCCCACAACATGATGCTGCCACCACCATGTTTCATGGTGGGGATGGTGTGTTCAGGGTGATGTGCAGTGTTAATTTTCTGCTACACATAGCGTTTTGCTTTTAAGCCAAAAAGTTCAATTTTGGTCTCATCTGACCAGAGCACCTTCTTCCACATGTTTTCTGTGTCCCCCACATGGCTTCTAGCAAAGTGCAGGGGTTCTCATGGCTTTCTTTCAACAATGTCTTTCTTCTTGCCACTCTTCCATAAAGGCCAGATTTGTGGAGAACACGACTAATAGTTGTCCTGTGGACAGATTCTCCCACCTGAGCTGTGGATTTCTACAGCTCCCCCAGAGTTACCATGGGCCTCTTGGCTGATTCTCTGATTAATGCTCTCCTTGCCCGGCCTGTTAATTTAGTTGGACGGCCATGTCTTGGTAGGTTTGCAGTTGTGCCATACTCTTCATTTTCAGATGATGGATTGAACAGTGCTCCGTGGGATGTTCAAAGCTTGGGATATTTTTTTATAACCTAACCCTTCTTTAAACTTCTCCACAACTTTATCCCTGACCCTGATCTGGTGTGTTCCCCGGCCTTCCTGATGCTGTTTGTTCCCTAGGGTTCTCTAACAAACCTCTGAGGGGTTCACAGAACAGCTATATTGATACCGAGAATAAATTACACACAGGTGGACTCTGTTTACTAATTAGATGACTTCTGAAGGCAATTGGTTCCACTAGATTTCAGTTAGGGGTATCAGAATAAAGGGGGCTGAATAGAAACGCACGCCACACTTTTCAGACATTTATTTGTAAAAAATGTTAAAAACAATTTATCATTTTCCTTCCACTTCACAATTATGTGCCACTTTGTGTTGGTCTATGACATAAAATCCCAATAAAATACATTTATGTTTTTGGTTGTAACATGACAAATTGTGGAAAATTTCAAGGGGCGTGAATACTTTTTCAAGGCACTGTATGTACATTAATGTGTTGATTTGCATATGCCAGAGGTGTTTGGGGAGTGTTAGCATGGTAAGGAATTAAGGATCAGTTAGCATGTGGCACATATAAATATATATATATATATATATATAAATATATATATATATATATATATATATATATATATATATATATATATATATATATATAAAATGTATCTTATTTTTGTTTACACACGTTTCATAAGTACTCAGCACTTCATATATTTTGAATATATGGATAAAAGCACATATTAATCTACATACACTTGAGTTGGTTAGATATTTAGCATGTTGGATTTTTTTTTGGGGGGCTACACATTTTAAGAAAAAAAAATCATGGTAAAGTATTAGTGGGACATTTACTGTACTTTGTGTAAGCTGTTTTTTAAGATAGAATTAATTATAAGAGTTAACATCTCTTTGGGTTTAGGGGGTAAGAGGATATCCCCTCTTATGGGAACAGGTGGACGATTTTCCTTACTGTGACAGTTTAAAAAATTTGGATATCCAGTCACATTGCATACCCAAGACAATGGCCACCAGGACAAATAGAGTGAATTTCCCAATTGGGGTCATGGAGGGTGAGAAAAACCCGAGTGGGGTTCTAATCCTGTCCTGCTCTATCCTGAACTGCCAAAAAAAAGTTTGACTTTAAGCTCTGCTCTGGACAAGGTCTACTCTACAGCAATAAGCTCTGCCCATTCTGTATACTGTCACTGTAAAGATATGGCTACGGATATGAAAGTGCTTGGTGTCTCTGAGATGCTGAATAATAGTTGAGCTTATTACATCTAACTCTTCGATAATGGGTTCTAACTGCACTGCTTGGGTAACAAGCAAACTTTGGTAACATTCCAAAGTTGACTAAAATCATTATCACCTGAATAACAAAGTATAGCGTCTACCTTTACTAGCCTCTTCCTACCCCAAACCTGCTGACTACTTAAAAACAGGTATGCTGCAAAGTCTTTAACGTGTCCTTATGCTTTGAAGCCTTGACCTTCCAGTCCAGATTGGTGAGCCAAAGCATCTACAAATATTGTCACCCAGAAAGTCATAAATGACTTGTAATGAACTGTAATGCAATAGTATAGAGCTGTAGACACCTGGCCATCACACTTAATACACCATTAATACGGAGTTGCCCCCATCTTTTTTGGCTATAACATGCTCCAACACTCTTTTGAAAAGGCTTTCCATATAACGATGGAGTGTGTCTGTGGTAATTTGTGGACATTAAGCCAAACAAAATGGCCTTCCCCAGACTGTACCCACAAGGTTGGAAGGGCTCAGTTGTCTAAAGTTGTCAACCTTTCCAACACAGATAAACCCTTGAATTAAATTTCTGATCTCAGGGAACCCCTGCTAAAAAATACTATGTCTACAACTCAAGATACATTAGTGTGATGGTCAGTGGGAAGAATGCTCCTTACACTTTTGGTCATTGAGAAGAATTACCCCCTTACAAATAGCTAGATCAATGGTGTCAATGGAAACTTATCTGAGAGGCAGAAATTGCTCAAGGAACTCCTAGCAACCTCTGGAGGAACCCTTGGGTTTCAATGGAACCTGTTTGAGAAATCCTGGTCTAACATGTTTTTGGATGCTAAAACATTAGCAGTGCCCTTTACAGAAATACCAGAAATCAATAATTTAGAGGGGTAATGTTGGTACATATTTATTAACAATCCCTTAATGTATGAATTTAGTGTAAGTACCTGGGTTTGACTTACACGTGTTCTGGCAAGAGAAGAGTATAGAGAAAGACAACCACATCAGTGTGCTTTTGCCTAGTCATTATCTGATCACAGGCTGGGGGCAGGTAAGTGAAAAAGCTTTACTGCATAGCTGCAGTAGAGAAAACTTGTTTTACCAGCGGCTTGTTGTGCTCTAGACTATATAATTCTCAAGACAAGATGGCCAGATGGACAAATATTTTGGCAACTAAACAGTTTCCATATGTGTTTTTCAAATGTGCGTAGTGCATTTTGCCTTGGGGTTTAGCTTTAGAAAAAATAAAAAATAAAAAATAAATATTTATGAGCATATAGGAGGTATGCAAATCCTTTGTAGGGATTTTCCACCACAAATTGAAAAACCCCTTGAATAAAAAGAGGCGAGTTTGGTGGTTGGGTACATATTCACATGGGAGGATGCCTAGGATCTATACATCCAGCCTTATCTCTCCCCTACATTATGTTTACCTAAATACTGAAGTGTATCGTATCCATTAGTATTTTTAATTATTTCTAGGTTAGGGAATTTTTTTAAAGCCACAACAAAAATCAAAAATCAAAATGAAAAGTGTCCTGCAATGTCCTGCAGTAGTCTTCTCCAGTGGCACACATATCCTGTCCACCCACTGCTGCCTCCATTAATGTATTTTGGGCATTTGACACTTCAGAGAGGGTTTGATATCCAGCTGTGTGCCATGGATCCTTTCTCCCACCAGTGGTCGGAGGACAAAACCATGGTACATGTAGGTGAATGCAGACACTCTATACTCCCAAAACTGTAGAGTTTCCATAAGTTTTGTCAGAGGTTGCAGCACTGCAAAGGAGGAAAGATAAGGGAAGTGAGCCACAGGAGGGGTGAGTATAATACTTCTTCTTTTATAGGACATTTTCATCTTGATTTTTTTGTAACTTACCAGGGTCACCAACCACTCTTGTACCTGTATACCCCTTATGGACCAGAGCGACTTTTACTTATTTTACTACATGCCTGTTTATTTGGCAACAACTATGTTCATCTTTGTTATTACTTAAGATAACAAAAAACATACATATATTTTTTTTTTTTTGGGGGGGGGGGGAGTAACTAGTTTTTCTTTTGGCAATATTGTACTACAGAAATGATTATACTTCCTATGTAATCTATAAAAAAAATATAGACAAAAAAGATGTAAAAAAAAAATTAGAACTTTTTATTTGTTTTGATCAGTTTTTTTTTTTTTTTTTTTACAAAAAGTTATGTTTTTACTACTAATTAACAATATACATTTTATTCTATATGTCCTATTTAAAATGACACTAAAATGATATTTCTGGTACAAAGCATGGCCAGATTATTTGCAAAGAATTTTTTTTTCCATATTGTGCATTTTAGTTTTATGTGACACTGTAAAAAAAAAACAACAAAATAAAAAAAAAAAACAACTAAATAATAAAGGTGGAAAAAAATAAAGAATTGTCAGGAAAATAATAGTTAAGGGGAGAAGGAGAAGAAAGTGTTAAATGTTATCTAAGGGTTTGGGTTGAGTCTCCACACACTGTCTCTGACTGATTGTCCTTTTTTGGTATAATTTCAGTTCTCTAGGATGTCAGTATTGAATTAAGTGAAATGCTTTGTCATTTGCATTGGCTGTTTACATGCATTTACGTAAAGTTTTCTCATCTGCATTGTATGAGGAGGTGTTTGGTATCTCAGCCCAATTTTCTCTTCTTTGGGTTAGCTCTCTGTATTGCGGGTAATGTGCGCGTATATCCTCAATTTCTTCTGGGATGTGGAGAGTGCTGTACTGGTCACAGGTGTAATTTGTATAACCTTTTACATTTTTTTCTCAGTTTTTTTTTGTTTTGTTTTTGTTTGTATATCACTGACTGAATGTAGTTTTTATTCATTTTTTTTTGCTTCACATGCAGCATCTGTGTTGTATTATTTAATTGGAAAACAATAAAAATAATTTTCACAAAAAAATAAAATGTTATCTAGGGGTTAAAAGGGATTAAATATGAATACATTATATTAAAAAAAAAAAAAAAAAAAAAAAAAAATCTTATATAGTTACATAGTAGGTGAGGTTGAAAAAAGACACAAGTCCATCAAGTCCAACCTATGTGTGTGATTATATGTCAGGTTTTTTTCCCACTGATGCCATAAGCACACCTTTGATCTACCTATAATTAAAATAGTAAATACAATAAAAACAATAAATACATATTGTTAAATTGTATTTACCTAATGACATTTGCAGACAATCTGCATGTGCTATTTTACATAGGGGAAGCTACATTTTGACAGGCCACTCCTACTGTGTAATACAAAGTAATTACCGGCTGTCATTTTGACAGCTGTTAATTTCTTGTAATGAAGGAGAGGGGAGCAGCAGCAATGGGAGAGCTTCCGGATGTAAGAGATATACCCAAAATCTTTGTGGTAGATTTTTAGGAAATATTTCTTGCACTAAAAATCCTCATGTGGTTAAAGCAACCCTGTCAGTCACTATCCTAATCCTAATAGCAGTCTCCTGCAATAGAAGAGGTACATCCTTAAGCATTCAACGCTTCCAGGTGTGCTCGGTTCCTGTATCCCCCCACTACATGTTTTGGCCTCCTCCAACCTCTATATCACTAAAGGACATAGCAGTTATAAGGGGTCAGGGGATGAAACCATAGTGAGGGGAGGGGGGTACACAAATCTGACACTCCTGGAAGTGTCGAAGGATGAAGACTCAGAACAGCCTTTATTAACCTTTTTTTTAAAAACAGAGCAACCCTTGAAAAAGCTGGTCTCAAAGAGTGCCTGCTAATAATTACTATATTTAAAACTTATGAGACATTGACATGACGATTACAGGGAACGATGTTCCTTACCTTTGTGGTCAGTGGGACAAATTCCTCCCTAAGGCTCCATGCACACTGGGCTTAAAAAAAACATCTATTTTCTTCTCTTGGCAGATAAAAAAAAACAAAAAAACGCTCATACAGAGCATTTTTTGTACAAAGCTTAGACAAGTTTAGGAGAGTTTTACGTTTTTTTGCCAGTGAGCTCTAATCAGAAACGTGAACCAGAAGGGTTTTTTTCCTGCCTCTAAATGTTGAGCTCAAAATATGCCTGTCATTGTCCTAATAGAAAAGGTGGTTTGCACCACCCCGAAAAAAATGGGACTTTATATTGGCAAAGACACTGGTAAATTTGTTTAAAATTTGGTAATGATTTATTACACAAAAAGGACAAGAAGACTATGCTAAGAAATCATCTGCATACAATGGTTGTTAAAACAAACACTGACAATAACATAATTACACATAAAACAATGATATCTTGCAATAGAAATGTGACGATACATATACAGAGTAGTTTTACTCCAATGTCCAGTAGCACAGGATAAGTCCTAGCGGTACCCAACGCGTTTCAGGTTCAAAGTCCTTTCATCAGGGGTAATTATATAGGAGGATAGTAATCATCCTAATGTGCATGGACATATAGGATAACATTGAGCTGCTTCTACAGGCAGAACACAAAACTCCTGCAGACGCAACGTTTTCTTTTGTTAAAGCCAGTGTGCATGGAGCCTGAGGATAGCTATAAAGATAATTGGTGTCAGTGGGAACTTATTTAAAAAGGCAGCAATGGCTTAATGTTCAAGAAACGCCTAGCAGCCTCTGGAGGAACCCTGGGGTCCAATGGAACTCTGGTTGAAAAGAGCTGATTTAGAAAGAGGCTGCATCACTAGGAGGGAAGACAACATGGGCCACCTACAAGGGGGGGGTTAAATACTTCTTCTATTCACAACTCTGCCCTGAGCTACATCACCAATCTTGTCTCCAAATATCATCCAAACCGTCCTCTCTGCTCCTCTCAAGACCTACTCTCAAGCTCCCCACGTCTCCTCCTCCCTTGTGCTCATTTTCAGGGTTTCTCCAGAGCCTCTCCCATCCTCTGGACGTTCTCTCTGCTCCTCTCAAGACCTCCTGCTCTCAAGCTCCCTTGTCTCCTCCTCCCTTGTGCTCATTTTCAGGACTTCTCCAGAGCCTCTCCCCTCCTCTCGATGTCCTCTCTGCTCCTCTCAAGACCTCCTGCTCTCAAACACCCTCATCTCCACCTCCCGTGCTCATTTCAGGACTTCTCCAGAGCCTCTCCCATCCTCTGGATGTCCTCTCTGCTCCTCTCAAGACCTCCTGCTCTCAAGCTCCCTTGTCTCCTCCTCCGGTGCTTGTTTTCAGGACTTCTCCAGAGCCTCTCCCATCCTCTGGACATCCTCTCTGCTCCTCTCAAGACCTCCTGCTTTCAAGCTCCCCACGTCTCCTCCTCCCTTGTGCTCATTTTCAGGGTTTCTCCAGAGCCTCTCCCATCCTCTGGACGTTCTCTCTGCTCCTCTCAAGACCTCCTGCTCTCAAGCTCCCTTGTCTCCTCCTCCCTTGTGCTCATTTTCAGGACTTCTCCAGAGCCTCTCCCCTCCTCTCGATGTCCTCTCTGCTCCTCTCAAGACCTCCTGCTCTCAAACACCCTCATCTCCACCTCCCGTGCTCATTTCAGGACTTCTCCAGAGCCTCTCCCATCCTCTGGACGTCCTCTCTGCTCCTCTCAAGACCTCCTGCTCTCAAGCTCCCTTGTCTCCTCCTCCGGTGCTTGTTTTCAGGACTTCTCCAGAGCCTCTCCCATCCTCTGGACATCCTCTCTGCTCCTCTCAAGACCTCCTGCTCTCAAGCTCCCTCGTCTCCTCCTCCCGTGCTCGTTTTCAGGACTTCTCCAGAGCCTCTCCCATCCTCTGGAACTCTGTCTGGCTATCTCCTACCTTGGCTGCCTTTAGATGATCCCTGAAAACTCATCTCTTCGGGGAAGCATATCTCTGCAGGGAAGCCTATCACACCTCCAACTAATCTTTTATTACTTCCGTCAGCCTATCCTCCACAGTTACAAGCTTTTGGACCTCTTGCCCCACCCTATTAGATTGTAAGCTCTAATGAGCAGGGCCCTCTTAACCCTCTTTTTTTTATTGTATTGTAATTATACTGTCTCCCTTTTATATTGTAAAGTTCTATGTAAACTGTTGGCGTTATATCTTTATATATATATATATATATATATATATATTTTACTGGAGTTGGCTTTTAGTTCAGGCATCGGTTCTCCACCTGAAGCTCCATCAGGAGACATTAGCTGAACGCAGCCCAATTTGTGACAGCAATAGGATTTCAAACAAGAAGTTAATTCTGGATTGTTTGGCCAGTGTTAAAGTTTGAGCTGGAGTCAGTTGCAAAAGCTGTCATTTAGATTTATCTTCCCAATAAGCCATCAACTTCATTGTAACGGAAAAATGCCTTCATTGCACCTTTGGGAGAACACAAGAAATTAATCTAAACATCAAATTAATTATGGTTTGCAAATGAGAAATTGCCTGCACACCTAGCATGTTTTGTGAAAATCTTCCCTCGTGGCTAATTGCATCGACTGTTGCCTGCAATTTTTTGGGGGAGGAAGAGGGGTGGTATTCCAGCTGTAGATTAATCATTCGGCTTTGGGTTCAAATGGTGACCTGAAGTCACGCCTCTTCTGGTCTTCCTGGCCTACCGGGATCTTTTGTTTCCCTTTGTTGGCTGCCCCGCTTTCTAGTCTACCTTTTACAGACTGATCCATTGTGCTTCCTTTAAAGTAGATATAAAACCAATCACTAAAATAGTATAAAAGTTTTAATATCGTTTATAACTACAAATAATTTAATAACGTAATTTCAATAGTTTTTGAACACTTTTAAATCTGCAGTTGCCTTTTAACTATTTCCTGGTAATCCTGCCACAAGGGCCCTTGTCAGGAACTTCCTGTTTTAGGCTAACGATGTTCTGTCACCCATCTGTGCTTCCAAACTGTCACCCTGTCACGTGGCTTCCAGTGGAGACTACAAGTGGCCACTTCAACAGAGTTGGAGGTGTGATAGGCTTCCCTAAAGAGATGAGTTTTCAGGGATCATCTACAGGCAGCCAGAGTAGGAGATAGCCAGAGGTAGAGAGTTCCAGAGGATGGGAGAGGCTCTGGAGAAGTCCTGAAAACGAGCACAAGGTAGGAGTAGACAAGGGAGCTTGAGCTTATTTTCAGGGCTTCTCCAGAGCCTCTCCCATCCCCTGGACATTCTTTCTGCTCCTCTCAAGACCTCCTGCTCTCAAGCTCCCTTGTCTCCTCCTACCTTGTGCTCGTTTTCAGGACTTCTCCAGAGCCTCTCCCCTCCTCTCACAGTTGGAGGTGTGATAGGCTTCCCTAAGGAGATGAGTTTTCAGGGATTATCTAAAGGCAGCCAGAGTAGGAGATAGCCAGAGGTAGAGAGGTATGATAGAGAGGAGACAAGGGAGCTTGAGAGCAGGTGGTCTTGAGAGGAGCAGAGAGGACGTCCAGAGGATGGGAGAGGCTCTGGAGAAGTCCTGAAAACGAGCACAAAGTAGGAGGAGACAAGGGAGCTTGAGAGTAGGAGGTCTTGAGAGGAGCGGAGAGGATGGTTTAGGTGATATTTGAAGACAAGATTGGTGATATAACTCGGGGCAGAGTTGTGAATAGAAGAAGTATTTACTGTGGCCCACTGTTGTCAACATCAGTAAATCCTCCCTGAGAAATAGCATGCATATATATATATATATATATATATATATATATATATATATATATATATATACACACACACACACAATTAATTCTCCAAGTATTACACACTATACAACCAAAAGTATTGGGACACCTGTCTTTACACACATGAACTTCAGTGGCATCCCAGTCTAATAGGGCGTACACACGGTCAGACTTTGTTCAGACATTCCGACAACAAAATCCTAGGATTTTTTCCGACGGATGTTGGCTCAAACTTGTCTTGCATACACACAGTCACACAAAGTTCTAAACGCGGTGACGTAAAACATGTATTTTCGGGACTATAAACGGGGCAGTGGCCAATAGCTTTCATCTCTTTATTTATTCTGAGCATGCATGGCACTTTGTGCGTCGGATTTGTGTACACACGATCGGAATTTCCGACAACGGATTTTGTTGTCGGAAAATTTTATCTCCTGCTCTCCAACTTTGTGTGTCGGAAAATCCGATGGAAAATGTCCGATGGAGCCAACAAACGGTCGGAATTTCCGACAACACGCTCCGATCGGACATTTTCCATCGGAAAATCCGACCGTGTGTACGGGGCATAAGTCTGCAGGGTTCAATATTGAGTTGGCCCACCCTTTGCATCTATAACAGCTTCAACTCTTCTGGGAAGGTTGTCCACAAGGTTTAGGAGTGTGTCTATGGGAATGTTTGACCATTCTTCCAGAAGTGCATTTGTAGAGGTCAGGTACTGATGCTGGACGTGAAGGCCTGGCTCGCAGTCCCCGCCCTAATTCATCCAAAAGGTGTTCTATCTGGTTGAGTTTAGGACTCTCTGCAGGCCAGTCAAGTTCCTTCACCCCAAACTTGCTCATCCATGTCTTTATGGACCTTGCTTTGTGCACTGGTCCAAATCATTTGTTGGAGGGGGTGTTATAGTGTGGGGTTGTTTATCAGAGGTTGGGCTTGGCCCCTTAGTTTCGAAATCTGGAGAGTGCAAAATCTGGTGCAGCTCTGCATAGAAACCAATCCGCTTTGAGGTTTTATTGCCAAAGCTCAATTGAGCAAGCTGAAGTTAGAAGCTGATTGGCTACCATGCACAGCTGCACCAGATTTTGCACTCTCCAGTTTTAGTAAATCAACCCCTAAATGTCAACTAGTTATTAGGTTTTACATCTACTTTAAAGGCCAGGGTCCATGTATCAGATTTCGGCCCTGTTAGTATTGGTGTTGCTCAGGGTCTATTTGTCACCTAGTCCTTCTTTTTTCAGCCTGTGTCTGAGCAATAAAAGCCGAGGGCAAGAGTTATAGTCCTGCTTGTTCTTAGTCACATTTAAGTGTAAACTACTAATTGCATTATCGGGATTTGGTAAAAAAAAAAAAAGGCAAGATCAATTTTTCTGGATGCAGGGAAATTATCTTTTTATACCCTTAATTTTTTACACTGGGAAAAAAAAAATAATATTGGAAGAAACACAACATGGGCAAAAGAATACGAATATAAAAGATTGTAGCAAAGAATAAAATGATGGGGGTAATTTGGATTGGCCTTGTTTGAAGTATTTTTTTTTTTAAAACTGTATCAATGCCATGAAGGTGAGCAATGAGATGTGAAAAGATTGATTTCCTACATTTAAAGCACAAAACGGGGAGAAATACATAGACACAATACATATATTGGCTGTTTTAATTGGCCAAAGGATTTGCATTTGTGTCCATGCAGCCCTGAGATTTACACAGTTCTGCCGCAAAGCACAGCTCTTTCTGGCAGGGAAGGGGAACTGATTTGTTTCCTCCGTTGCTGTTAAAGCAGAGTTCCACCCAAAAATGGAAATTCCGCTGATCGGATTCCCCCCCCCTCCGGTGTCACATTTGGCACCTTTCAGGGGGGAGGGGGAAGCAGACACCTGTATAATCCAGGTATTTGCTCCCACTTCCGGACATAGATCACCACAGGCTCCGCGGTGATCTACGTCATGTCCGGCCCCTCCTCCGTCCCCCCCCTGCTGTCTTCTGGGAGACACACAGGTCCCAGAAGACGGCAGGGACCAGTGAGGACGCGCAGCGCGACTCGCGCATGTGCAGTAGGGAACCAGGCTGTGAAGCCTTCACTTCCTGATTCCCTTACCGAAGATGGTGGTGCCTCCACCCGAGAGCCGAGGGATGTGTCGGCTTCGGGTGAGGACATCGCGGGCGCCCTGGACAGGTAAGTGTCCATATTTTAAAAGTCAGCAGCTGCAGTATTTGTAGTTGTTGACTTAAATTTGTTTTTTTTTTTAGCGGAACTCCGCTTTAAGTAAGTAACACTTACAAGTTTTGTCCCTCCCCCAGCCCGTGATTGGACAGTTAAAGAGGAAGCAAAAGATTGGTAAGCTGGTGAACTGGTTAGTAAGTTAGTTAGTTAGTTTTAGTTTATTTTGAACAAGTAGAAAAAAATCATAAAAAATAAAAGAAGTAATCATATAGTAGTAGACAATCACAAAACAACTACAGTAATACCTTGGATTGCGAGTAACGCGATTAACGAGCGTTTCGCAATACGAGACATTATTTTTTCTTAAATACTGACTCGGTTTGCGAGTGTTGTCTCGCAAAATGAGCAGGATTCAAGCCTCTGCGGTGTGCAGTACTGCATTTGGTCAGAGGTGCGGGGGCGCCGGTGACACTCGGAGCCGTTCGGAGCTGTTCAGACCTATTCGGATGCACTCGGAAACACTCGGAAATACCTGAGTGTTTCCCAGCTTTTCCGAGGGTTTCCGAGTGCATCCGACCGGTATTTCTGAGTCTCTCCGGCGCCCTCCCAACTCCTCTGGCCACATGCGGTACTGCATACAATAGAAGTAAATGTGGAAGGAATTATCTTCATTTCCATTGACTTCTATGGGGAAACTTGCTTTGATATGCGAGTGCTTTGGATTACAAGCATTGAACGGATTATGCTAGCAATCCAAGGTTCCACTGTAGTTACACTGTAGTTACAAGAAAGGACAAAGAAAGAACTCTAAAAGAGAATTTAGTTTATATATCCGAAAAGGAATTGGAAGAAGTACAAACTTATTTAATCCCACCCCCTTCTCCATAATTAATATTAAACTATTTTATAATGAATAAAATAGTAACCATAATACAAACAATAATTACATATTATTATTTAAATACATATTAAATAATTGTGAAATTATCATTTCTATTACATCTAGTTTTTTAGTCATAGTGATAGGAGGTGAGGGCAATGAGAAATTCTGTGTAGATATTTCTATACTGTAATAGCTAAAGAGGAGAAGGAGAAGAAGGAGATAATTATGGGTTGATTAGGGAAAACTAAAAGTAGATAAGAGGTTAAATAGGAATACATTTTAATTATTTCTTTTAATTTCTTTTACTTGTAAGGTTTTTTTTATCTGATGTCATAGGGAGATCAAAGGTCACACCTCTGATTTACCTATGAATAAAGTAGTAAATACAATAAAAACAATAATTACATATTTTTATTTTATATATATATATATATATATATATATATATATATATATATATATATATTCCATAAAATAGTAAATGTAATGGAAACAATAATTAATTCACAATTATTTTATATATATATACATATATTTATATATATATATATATATATATATATATATATATATAAAATAATTGTGAATTAATTATTGTTTCCATTACATTTACTATTTTATTCATAGTGATAGGAGGTGAGGGCAATGAGAATTTCCATGTAGATATTTCTTTACCGTAATAGCTAAAGAGGAGAAGGAGAAGAAGGAGTTAATTATAAGTTGATTAGGGAAAACTAAGGGTAAATAAGACTCGCAAGGTTTCTTTATCTAATGTCATCCTCTGATTTACCTACTGTATGAATAAAATAGTAAATACAATAAAAACCATAAATACGTTGTTACTTAATTAATTAATTTCATGAGAAATGCCTTGCAGCCATTTATATAATAGCTAAAGGGGAGAAGGTCCTTCATAAATAAGCCGTGTGGATGGGGCGAAACATGTCAGGGGGGGGTGTGGCCTGGATAGAGTGAGGCTGAAACCAAGATTGTTTGTTGCCGCTATACTAGGGGTTGGTGTGTGGTGGCCATGGTTACTTTTTCCCAAATATACGGTGTTGCAAAATTAGGAGTTCATTGAGATTCTGAAAGATCAACAGGTATTTTTCTGTGCTTGCAGCATTGTTTAAAGGATAAAACATGGTGAAATGTACATGTATTGCAGAGAAATAAAGTATGTACCAGTACATTTTTGCTATTATACAGACATACATTTAAATATTATAATTAAATTACATTTAATAATACAACATTATATTTAATTTAATAGCATGAAATTTAAAGGGGGAGGCACAAACATTTTTTTTTTGCATAGGGGCTCTTTGCATGTCCACCACTGACTCTAAGAAACACTTCTATTAAAAATAAAGACCAAAATGTTCTTGACCAAAATCATCATCCAATATTACCATAAATAATAACACATCAATTCAATATTCGTACAAATAAAACATTTTTTTTTAATTTATATATATCTATTCAATATTCTTACAAATAAAACATAAATATATATATATATATATATATAGAGAGAGATATATATAGATATATCTCTATATATATCTATATATATAGATATATATAGAGATATATATAGATATATCTCTATATATATCTCTATATATATCTATATATATATATTTATGTTTTATTTGTAAGAATATTGAATAGATATATATAAATAAAAAAAAATGTTTTATTTGTAAGAATATTGAATATTAAAACAAACATGAAAAAGAAAAAAAATCTATATTATATATATATATATATATACATATATATATATTTTTTCATTAAAATCACTCCTTGAAACAACAAACTAGCCACATCTGCGAAATCAACACACCCTTAACAATTCTTCTGCTTGTTTCCTAATAACCAACACATTTCAGACCAATCACCATCACTTATTTAGTTGTAACTTTCAACAAACAAACAATTAACCAGAAACTCCTGCATGGTACAACTATCTTCCAACGTTAAACAGTTCTAAACTCCATTGACTAGAGTATAAAAACATCCCCATATAATGCAGAAAAAAAAACTTTTGCTTCTTTTTAAATAAAAAAAAAAAAATGTAAATTTTTTGGTGCTGCAATAAGGATGTTCTTCGAATTACACAAATGGAAACACAGTCCACTAAAACTCCACACACCACACCACATCACATAGGTCCACGGTGCACTGCAGTATACAGTATATAGGTTTACACCACGTCACCACATCACCACAGCACACCAGTAGAAAAAAACACCAACAGCTCCCCAACACTGAGACCCCCACATCTCCCCGAAAATTCATCAAAGCGACCAATATTTGTAGAGGTCTTCCTTAGCCCGGAAGACCCAGGTTATCTATGAGCTGCTTGATTTTCTGAGTTAAGGTTTACAGGTTATATTTAACTTCGGTGCTCTTTTCAATCTGCTTGGTAAAATAATACGTTTTAAAAAAAAAAAGAAACAAAAAACAAAAAAAACAAAAAAAAAAACAAAAACTAATAAATAAAAAGATTATGAGTAACTTTGGAGTTATGGTGACATCAAAGATGACTTTGAGAGGAAAAGGGTAGAGTTTTTGAAACCGAAATAAGAGATTATTGGATAAGGCAAAGAGGTTAGTCCTCCCAGAAGTGATATTGCAGTTATAATTGTTGAGCTGAACCACATGCTGATTTCTTAAAAAGTAAATTGGGGATTCCAGCAGCAAGATACCTGCCTAATGTATAATGTTGGATGTTCCTGCGAATCTTGGAGTATTTCCAATCCTCCATACCATAAAATCAATTAAGCATAGTGGGGATCCTTCATAATGACCATAGCAGGCGTGTAGACCAAGAAACTAGCAAAAACAAGGATGAGAACCCCTTGTAATGGCCACAGCAGGGGTACAGACCAAGGAACTCAGTTCAAGGATGGTGAGAACCCCTCATAATGGGCACAGCAGGTGTACAGACCTGTGAACTCAGTGCAAGGCTGATGAGAACCTCTTATGATGGGCATAGCAGGTGTACAGACCTGGGAACTCAGTGCAAGGCTGATGAGAACCTCTCATGATGGGCACAGCAGGTGTACAGACCTAGGAACTCAGTGCAAGGATGATGAGAACCTCTCATGATGGGCACAGCAGGTGTACAGACCAAGGAACTCAGTGCAAGGATGATGAGAACCTCTCAGGATGGGCACAGCAGGTGTACAGACCTAGGAACTCAGTGCAAGGATGATGAGAATCTCTCATGATGGGCACAGCAGGTGTACAGACCAAGGAACTCGGTGCAAGGATGCTGAGAACCCCTCATAATGGGCACAGCAGGTGTACAGACCTGGGAACTCAGTGCAAGGATGATGAGAACCTCTCATGATGGGAACAGCAGGCAGGTTGACGCTGAACCTCAACACAAGGATGAGAGGAACCCCTCATAATGGGCAGAGGAGGCGTACAGACCTGGTAACTCAGCACAGAGAAGGTGGGAACCCCTCATAATGGGCACAGCAGGTGCACAGACCCAGCAACTTAGTGCAAGGATAATAAGAACCTCTCCAAATGGGGACAGCAGGCATATTGACGAAGGACCTCAACACAAGGATGAGAGGAACCCCTCATAATGGACAGTGCAGGCGTGCAGTACCAGATCTTTGTGCAGAGTTCTCACCAACAAAGTGCCTGACTGTCTGGCAGTTTAAACTTCCAGGATCTACCAAACACTGAAATATCCATTTTGTGTGGACTGACTCTAAAAGGTGATACCGTTCTTTGTCTCTTAGCCTCCAAAAAAGGTTTCACTTTAACTCCAAACGTTCTTTCATCAAAAGCAAACAAAGTACAACATTCTTCTGGATGAGGCAAAGAGAAAAGTGCAGTACCTATAGAGTTTCTCATTCAGCGATATGAGTTTTCTACACATGAATCTGATTGGTGGCCAACAATTGCTGGACTGACTGATTAACATTACTGATAAATGTAACATTTTTTTTTTCCCTGTGCCTTACAAACACCAGGAACATTAAATCAATGCATAAAACAACAATGTTATATATAACAGCCATTTTACAAAACTTGCTTATTTGTCCTCATTGTTAATGAAAAGAAAATTAGCCTCATAATTTTCCCAGGAGCCACTTATTGTACTTATGTTCCGTAACAAGCTAAAGCAAATTATTTGTTAGTGTGCAGCCAAAAGGGATTTTCCAACTAAAACTAGAACCTGACAGCATTCTTACATTTCTGAGTAAAGTTTGTCAAGCTTTTTATTTTGTTTTGGACATAGCAGGAAAGAGTTTCAGTATCTCACAGGTTTCTATCTCCATCTTCAACCCTATTGAGGAGACTGACCTACACCTCCTATCAAGACAAAAAGCTATGTTACCAAAATCCCTCCAGCACGGACTCTAAAATTTTTTTTTTTTAAATTTAGAGAGAAGAACACAGTTTTTATGGCTGTCTGTACCCCCATGTCTTGCCCACATTCTCCTTCTCTAATGTCAAAAGGAACAGGAAGTCTGGGAATGTCTTCTCACAGACGGAAACAAAAAGCCTGATAGAAACTTTAAACTCTTCCATACTTTATCCAAAACTAAAAGAAATAAATTGGCTGGAGTTACGTTTTAATGAGTGTTATGGTATGTGTTTTGCGCCCGTGCATTCTGCATTAATGCGTCCATGAATTAATTCTCATTTTTTAGCATTCCCAAGATAGCAATCTGCACTAAGGTCTTCAATAACAGTAAAAAATAAACTTATTTATTACATCTCCAACTAGGCAGTACAAAAGCATACACTAAGTTTTGAAGCTACTCCGATCTCGACAAAAAACCCATGTGGGTTCGAAACATAGCAACATTTTAAGGGATGTTTTATGCTTTTTTTAACTGCCTAGTCTGAGATGCAATTGAAGAGCTTTGCTTTTTTTTTAATCTATTATTGAACATTTTGGTGTGGATCACTATCTTGGCGATACTGTGAGTGAAGGCCGTAAAGCCAAGAGGGCTGTGATCTATGTACGGGCCATTAAGGTGTACATCAAGGTAAAAACTATTTGTTGGATAGAATTGAGAAGGATTAGAACAGTTTTATTCACTATCAAAGAATCCTTTGTTGGTAATGGTAGCTTCCAGACACTTCCTGTATGGAGAAACTAGTCGCATGCATTGCTCTGGTGTGATTTTGTCCCAGTCTTCCATTCAAATAGTCTTAAAATCTTGAAGGTTCCTCTTCTATGAACTTTGATCTTTGGTTCTTTCCATAGATTTTTCTATTAGATTAAAGTCAGGGGTTTGGCCGGGCCATTCTAGCAGCTTTATTTTCTTTCTTTGAAACCAATTGAGAGTTTCCTTGGCTTTGTGTTTGGGATCATTGTCCTGCTGAAATGTCCACCCTCGTTTCATCTTCATCATTCTGGTAGATGGCAGCAGATTTTTATCAAGAATGTCTTGGTACATTTTTCCATTCATCCTTCCTTCAACGATATGAAGTTTGCCAGTACTGTATGCTGAAAAACAGCCCCACACCATGATGTTCCAAACTTCACTGTTGGTATGGGGGGGTGTTTTTGGGGTGATGTGCAGTGCCATTTGACCTCCAAACATGGTGTGTATTATGGCATCCAAAGAGTTCAATGTTGGTCTCATCTGACCACACTATATTTTCTCAGTATTTCACAGGCTTGTCTAAATGTTGTGCAGCAAACTTTAAACGAGCTTCAGCATGCTTTTTCTTCTGCAATAGAGTCTTGCGTGTTGAGCGTCTGAGAGCATTACTAATTGTTCTCTTTGAAACAATTGTACCAGCTAATTCCAGTTCTTTCTCAAGCTCCCCACAAGTCGTCCTTGCCTCTTGGACAACTCTTCTGATAATTCTTTTCACTCCTCTGTCAGAAATCTTGTGAGGAGCAGCTGCTCGTTGCCGGTTTACGGTGAAATGATGTTCTTTCCACTTCCGTATTATGGCCCCAGCAGTGCTCACTGGAACATTCAGCAGTTTAGAAATCCTTCTGTAACCAACGCTATCAGTATGTTTTGCAATAATAAGGTTGTGAAGGTCTTGAGAGAGCGCTTTGCTTTTACCCATTATGAGATGTTTCTTGTGTGGCACCTTGGTAATGAGACACCTTTTTATAGGCCATCTTCATGTTTTCTTATATGTTCTTATTTGTTTTGGTGTCTTGGTATGGTAAAAAAAGGTGATGTGTCCAATACTTATTTTACCCACTGTACATCTTCTACTCAATTAAAGAAGACTATATTCATTTTTGTCTGCGTTTATGTTGGAAAGTTCCCCTCACTTCTTGTCTGGTAAAATGCTTTCAGCAAGACAGGAAGCAAGGGAGAAACTTCACCAAGGCTGTATTCACACAATAAACTAGAGATGCCATGGCAATTCATCACTCCAGTAGCTCTCCCCTGTCAGCTGCAGTAGGGGACAGTATGGTGAATGATTCAGCGCACTACACGCCTCTTTTTTTAAAAATTTTGTACTAACTTTATTTGATGTGTACAAAACGAAAAAAAAAAATGCTACTTGCCTGGCTTTAATATTTTCTTCCATACTTTACCCAAAACTAAAGAAAGTAAATTGGCTGGAGTTAGACTTTAACAAGTGTTATGGCATGTGTTTTGTGTTCATGCATTGTGCATGAATTTGTTTCAAAAACTGACAGTTATTTTTGGTTAGACCCGATGAGGTTTAAAATGACAGTTAAATGGCTAACAGAGAAAAAAAAAAATCTTGTGTTAAAGTGGAGTTTTACCCAAAAGGGGAAGCTCCATTTATCTGCCCCCCCCCCTCCGCTGCCACATTTGGTACCCTTTGGGGGGGGGAGGGAGGGAGCAGCTACCTGGTTTTGACAGTTACCCTCTCTCACTGCCGGCTGACTTTGCCATGGCAAAACTCATCCGGAGGTATGGCCCCTCTCCTCCTTCCTCCGCCGCCAGGCCATTCACAAAGCACAGCGCACGTCGTGCATGTGCAGTAGGGAACCGGCTGATAAGCCGTAAGGCTTCACTGCCGGTTTCCCATACCAGGGAAAGCGGTGGCAGCACCCGGAAGCCAATTGAAGACTCGGCTCAGGTGAAGACACCGCTGGATTCGTGGACAGGTAAGTGTCCTAATATTAAAAGTCAGCAGCTACAGTATTTGTAGCTGCTGACTTTTATTTTTTCGGAAGGAGCTTGGAGCTTTGCTTTAAAGCCTTATGAATTAAGACTGAAGCAAAAACCTGATAAAAATGTTAAACTCTTCCATACTTTATCCAAAACGAAAGAAAAAAAAATGGCCTGGAGTTAGGCTTTGATGAGTGCATTATATATATAGGAATACATGTGGGATTTTTAAGGTGCATATACTCATGAAATGATCCAAGGAGGTATAATAAAAAGTATACAATTTATTTGAACAATGATTAAGAAAAAATATCTAAAAACAATTGCACATCAAATACATAGGGATACAATCCTTATGGATACAGCACATTTGATGAAGTTCCCAACAGGTTTCACCCTCAATCTGGGCTTCCTCAGGGGATGCTGTCCACTTGGAGCACAAGCCTTCCCGCACCCTTCCAGCAACACTGCTGGAACCACAGGGACACGTTCGTTACTGCAGGACATCAGCTCCATATGCGAGTGTCCTGCTTTGGAAACTTTATGCCCCTGAGTGTTCTATGTCTTTACAAGACCATTTTTTCCGGTCCCGAAATGCCTTCTATGGTCACCTGCATTCCTTGACATGTTGTGGCTGTTGTAGACTCTTTAAATCAATATTGATTGAAGTGTACACAATTATCTTAAATTCTGGGAAGGCTTGTGCTCCAAGTGGACAGCATCCCCTGAGCAAGCCCAGATTAAGGGCGAAACATGTTGGGAACTCCATTAAATATGCTGTATCCATAAGGATTGATCCCTTTGTATTTGATGTGGAATTGTTTTTAGATAATTTTTCTTAAGCATTGTTCAAATAAAATGTATACTTTTTAATATACCTCCTCAGATCAATTCATGAGTATATGCGCCTTAAAAATCCCATATGTATTCCTATATCTATTCAAATTAAGGGATGTGGTGCTAATTGTAGTGGTTTGTCCGTGGTTAAGAATTTATCCTGAGTGCATTATATGGTTTCAAAAAATAAATGACAGTTGTTTTCAGTTAAGTCCACTCTGCCGCGTTTTTGCCGCGTTTATGTACAGGTCAAAAGGTCACCAATGTAAAAAGCAGAAAACGCCTGTAATCTGCCAAAAAAAAAAGAAGCTCCTGTACTTTTTTGAGCTTCAGGCGTTTTGCTTCAGATGACAAAATGCTCAGATGTGAACAGGGGCCATTGAAATGAGATTTGTCCTGTTTGGCATTTTGGCGTTTAGGCGTTAGGCGTTTGGCGTTAGGCTTTTGCCATTTTTAGAGCTGAGGCTTACAGCAGAAAAATACCCCAAAAACGCCTTAGGCATGAACAGAGTCTAATGGTGTTAAAGCCTTATGAATCAAGTTTTACTGTATGTACTGAGAAAAATATGGTGTGGTGATTGTAAAAAACAGAATTCTTCTATAGATATGGTGCGGAGCCCTTTCTTGACCTCTCCTAGCGAAAATGGCATTTGTTCCAAGCCAGTGTTTCAGAAAGTATTAAAGCCAGGCAAGTAGCATTTTTTAGTGGAGGATCAGTAACAGCAGTCTCAAAACGTAACTACAAGTCCCGTCCATTTTACTCAACAAAGCCATCAGAAGCCGTTATCAGAATTTAATTTTGTGTTGGAAAACCCCCTTGAGATAAATGAAATATTGGAACAAGAAGTTATTGTAGCTTTTCTACCAAAAGGGAAAAAAAATAAAAAAATTAGTCCCATATTTACACATTATAATCTTTTACCAGAATGCAATGACAATATTCATATACAAAATAAGAATTTTATTTACAAAAACATAGATCAGAGTTTGGGTTGCGCCCAACGGAATTGAGTTATAATTTTGACCATAAAATTCACTTTAAACAAACAAAAAAAAAAAAAATAGCATCGCGTTATGGAATATGTAATACAAATTCACAACAAATGCGTCTTTATATCGGCAAGACATTTTTCTCTTCCAAAGATTTAATCCTTTTTGTAAGGTCATGATCAGTCAATTCCCTCTGGAAATGACACCCAGGTTGTGCCAGATTCTTTTTGCACAATTCCATAAGAGCATTATAGAAAGAATGATTTATTTTTTTAATACACGTGTAAAAATAATCATGGTAATCATATATAATGTTGTATAAAAAAAAAACGAGTTTAGCCAAATTTGTGCATTACATACATAGGTTCTGCTCCCTCCATAGTAGTGCTGCTGCACAGTGACTGTGCCTTATTGTTCCCCTTTCGCAATGCAATACCTACCTAAAAAAAAAACATGCATTCTCTGTGACTGAGACTTTATCTCAAGAGCTGTTAAAACCCAACTCCATGCTTTTTTAATTCAGTTTGCCTCCCATTAGTTATAAAAAATAAATTAATCAACTCAGGCTGCAAAACTCACCTTCAGTCTGGAGGGGTCCCCCCCCCAAAAAAAAGCTCTTCCCCACCACCAGATGTCCTTAGTTTTGCCCAGAATCAGTGGCGGCCCATCCATAAGGAGTACAGGGGTGCCCTACCCCCCATCCATATTAATATATATATCGAATATTAATTTGCTATTGTCACACAAGTGGGTGTGCTCGGGCACAATGCTCTGCGCCCTGAGCCCATCCTTTTTAGAACCAAATTAGAGCCTCTGCCGCTAATCACGTGCTTCAAAAAAAAAAAAAACCCATTGGAATCCATGTGTCCTGTGCCCCGCATGTAGATTAGGAGGCTGGACGCATGGATTCCAATGTTTTTTTTTTTTTTCAAAGCGTGTGATTAGCGCCAGAGGCTTCTAAAAAGGATGGGCTTGGGGCACCCCGAGCACACCCACTTGTGTAACAATAGCAAATTAATATTCAATATATATATTAATATGGATGGGGCGGTAGGGCGCCCCTGCGCCCCTTATGGACTGGCCGCTGCTGATTCTGGGCAAAACTAAGGACATCTGGTGTTGAGGAAGAGCTTTTTTTTGGGGGACCCCTCCAGATTGAAGGTGAGTTTTGCAGCCTGAGTTGATTGAATTAATATTCGCTATTGTCACACTGATTCTCCTCCTGGCCAATCAGGAAGCGGGTCCTGAGACCTGTCACCCGATTGGCTGAAAGGACAGACGATCCTATTGGACGCCTAGGAGGAGGAGGGAGGGGACTCACAGCAGAAGCTGCCGTATTGCTGAGAAGAGGAGACGGAATGGAAGCTGCTGCCCACCTGCGACCTAGATAGGGTAAGTGCGGGGCTGGATGACCGACCAATTGCAGGGGATGGTGAGAGCGGCCGACCAGGGAGGGGGGTTCTTGTTTGCCACCCCCCCAAAAAAAAAAGCTGCTATCCAGCATTACTCAACATAAAAATTTTGAAATATACCATGAGTGCAGGAGTGTGTATTGGTGCAGAGAATGACTCTGACAATCAGTGCTGGATTCTGGATCATTCCATTTTCTTTAAATACCTCATTTTAGACCCAGAGATGTCCTCACTGGTTCTATATGCTTCTCTATGAAATGCAAGCATATCATGACTGGTGGAAGGGACTGCCCGGGTGCTGTCCATAGCTTCCTGAAAACATTACAGCACCCTGCCTCAGTACTCCTTTCAAGAGCCCTGGTGCAAGCAAGTTATGCAAATATAAAAATCCCGTTAATGGGTGGGTGTCAGTCTGGAGCGGGAAACACCCCCATGTGATGCTGAGCCTCCACGATTGAAAGAACTGAAATCCAATGAATGAAAGAATGAAAGGTTGGGCAATGAACAGACCCAGGAGGAAAAAGCTAGATGATGCTGGACGTCCTCCAGCCAGGAAATGAGGGGTACTCTATCTGACTTTCTGCAGCTTCTAATACACAGAGAAGCTCACAGTGTGCAGTGAAACCAGAGTATGTAATTTCAGTACAGGAGAGGAGCCGGTACAACAGTGCAAAAATGAAGGGAAGGCTGGAGGTCAGCTTAAAGTGAAAATAGTTTGTTTCTAACACACCTAAGTAGTAGACTTGGGATTCATAGGTGAAAGCCGCTGGCTTGCTCTGCCTGGAGTTATTGTTTAAAATTCAGCCGCAAAGGCCGACATTAATTTGAGATTGGCCTACGCTGACCTGTAAGTGTAATAATCCAGTAAGAGTTATGAGATGTTGGCTTGATAGGCATCTCGTCTAAAGGCCGGCGCTGTGACGTGTCACCTGTGACCTCTCTGCCGTCTGAGTCCCTCCACTGAGACAAGGTTAAATGTTACTTCCCCTCTATAATTCTCGGGTCATCTCAATTTCCTCTAGCCTTCCCTAGACGTCGGTGACTTTTTATAGGGCTGGATTTACAGCGATGAGTCGACCCGAAAAGCCTGCGGTGATGTGAAAGGACCAACTATATATACGGTATATATATTTCTTTTCTTATTTATACACGTGAATGTTTTGAAATAAAAATAAATGTTTCTACGTGTGGTTTGTAATGGGTTGTACCAAACATAACACCAAAGTGGGCATCGCTTTTTTTATTGACTTACGTTCTGTAGGGCGTTCTGATTTCACATGTTGGTAGAGTAACTCTGCTTCTGTAGTAACTCTTCTCCTTTTTATTGCAGGTAAATTAAGGATTCCAAGCAGAAGCAATGTGCGGTCACTGAGTTATTGATGAAAGAGGGGTGAAGGCTTTCTGGCATCCTCAGAAGGCTACAGAATGTATATGGAGATGACACCATTGAAAAGAGCAATGTCTTGTCATTGGCGACTCTTGTCAATGGTGTGATCTCCATATACATTTTGTAGCCTTCTGTAGTTGCTGGACAGCCTGCACCCCTCTGTTACTACAGAGGAAGAGTTACTCTACCAACATGTACAATTTGAACGCCCAACAGTACATAAGTTAACAAAAATGATATGCCCACTATGGCATTATATTCAGTGCAGAAGAAGAGGGAACAAGATGGAGGAAGAAGAATGAAGAAAAAAGAAGATGAAAGAAAAAGAAGAAGTAAGAAAGAAGTAAGAGGAAGGAAGAAAGAAAAGAAGGAAGAAAAAAGAAAGACGAAAGATGAAAAACAAAAGATGAAAAAAGAAGAAGAAGAAGAAGAAGAAGAAGAAGAAGAAGAAGAAGAAGAAGAAGAAGAAGAAGAAGAAGAAGAAGAAGAAGAAGAAGAAGAAGAAGAAGATTTACTCTACCAACATGTGAAATTGAAAGCCCAACAGTACATAAGTTAACAAAAAAGTTATGTCCAATATGGCGTTATATTCAGTGCACACGAAGAGGGAAGAAGACAGATGAAGAGGAATGAAGAAAAAAGAAGATGAAAGAAAATAAGATAAAATAAGGAAGAAGTAAAAAAGAAGTAAGAGGAAGGAAGAAAGAAAAGAAGGAAGAAAAAAGAAAGATGAAAGATGAAAAACAAGAGATGAAAGAAGAAGAAGAAGAAGAAGAAGAAGAAGAAAAAGAAGAAGAAGAAGAAGAAGAAGAAGAAGAAGAAGAAGAAGAAGAAGAAGAAGAAGAAGAAGAAGAAGAAGAAGAAGAAGAAGAAGAAGATTTACTCTACCAACATGTGAAATTTGAACGCCCAACAGTACACAAGAAGTTAACAAAAAAGTTATGCCCACTATGACGTTAAATTCAGTGCAGAAGAAGAGGGAAGAAGACAGAGGAATGAAGAAAAAAGAAGTTGAAAGAAAAAGAAGAAAGAAGGAAGAAGTACGAAGGAAGTAAGAGGAAGAAAGAAAGAAAAGAAAGAGGAAAAAAGAAAGACGAAAGATGAAAGATGAAAAACAAATGATGAAAGAAGAAGAAGAGTAATAGGGCGTACACACGGTCGGACTTTGTTCGGACATTCCGACAACAAAATCCTAGGATTTTTTCCGACGGATGTTGGCTCAAACTTGTCTTGCATACACACGGTCACACAAAGTTGTCGGAAAATCCGATCATTCTGAACGCGGTGACGTAAAAAACGTACGTCGGGACTATAAACGGGGCATTGGCCAATAGCTTTCATCTCTTTATTTAATCTGAGCATGCGTGGCACTTTGTCCGTCGTATTTGTGTACACACGATCGGAATTCCCGACAACGGATTTTGTTGTCGGAAAATTTTATCTCCTGCTCTCCAACTTTGTGTGTCGGAAAATCCGATGGAAAATGTCCGATGGAGCCCACACACGGTCGGAATTTCCGACAACATGCTCCGATCGGACATTTTCCATCGGAAAATCCGACCGTGTGTACGGGGCATTACTCTACCAACATGTGAAATTTGAACTCCCAACAGTACATAAGTTAACAAAAAAGTTATGCCCACTATGGCATTATGTTCGGTACAGAAGAAGAGAGAAGAAGATGGAGGAAGAAGAAAGCAGAAAAAAGAAGACGAAAGAAGAAGAAGAAAAAAGAAAGAAAATAAGTAAGAAAAAAGAAAGACAAAAGATGAAAGAAGAAAGAAGAGCTACTCTGCCAACATGTGAACTGAGCAGTTTCTGAAGACCTTTCCTCACAACTGGAATAGGTGGAGAGGGAGCCAGTGGACCATGTATTGGATTATCCCTTTGTAAAATGAGCACTTTATTCTACATCAGCTGGAGGGTGGGCACTGGTATTTGTTTTATTTATGCCCTGAGCTAGGCTTTAATGCTGAACTCCAAGCAGACATGGATGTGAGAGGAAGAAGCAGTATAAGGAGCCAATCAGTTCATATTAAGACAAGAAGCATCTGACAGAAGACGAGAGAAGAGTGAGAAAAGAGATGAACTCATCACTGTACTGCTTTTTCCTTTCACCTGTCCAGTCACAGGCTGGGGGGGGGGGTGGGTCCATGACCACCTGGGTTCTGGAGAAGTTTGTTGAATGATGCTGACCATCCGATTAAAGATATCTAGTGGCAGAAACAGTACTACAGGGGAAATCCCTGGATTGAAGGTTAATATTACTTGCTTTTTTTTTTTTTTTTTTTTTTTACTTTTATTCTTTTAAGGGGCTTTTCAATTTATCTTGGTATTGGGTTCTGTTTTAAGGAAAAAAATCTCTTATTTGCTCCCTCATGTCACCTAAAACTTGGGCAAAAGACCAAAATAGCATTGTGACTGCTCCACATCATTACAGACTGGCAGCTTGTCCTATTCTTACCAGTCAGGCCAGTTAAATACTTTCCAGGTGGGGAGCCCTACTTCAAAAATTGGGCTGCTTTCACTCAGGCAAGCCTTGCCTGGTAGACTTGCGGTACAGTAAAAGGATCAATGCACAGTTGGTGGGCTGCACTTCCATTGAGGAAGCAGAGACAACTCAGCAAACCCCTTCACAGATATAGAGGTAAGCACAGAACTAGCACTACTACATCCAATGGAGCCTCAGCTGTGGCTCTGACCGGTTCTCTTTAAAGTTACGATTCTGTACAATGTGGCCTTCTAGGAACGAGCTCTGCATTTTACCATCCGGAACATTATCTGTCAATTCAAGACCCAGACGCAGTCAATAGCTGACGTGTTACTCTAAATCGCAACATTTGTGTTTTTTCTCCTCTAAAGCAAAATTAAACTGCTATCGGATTCCACACGCTGCTCTTTAGCCTCGCTTAGCTCCTTCCTGCCTCCTCCTAGATATCAGGACACACGTGAGAAGAGAAGATAACGTGGGAATGAAGCGGGAAACACAGAGGCCCCTATCAGTCTGTTTGCTTGAAGCTGCTGCCTTTAGGAACAGCTGACTGTCTGCGATACGGGACTGAAAACGCGTTACTGCGCTATTTCACTTAGCAAGGCTGGGAGTCAGCTAGGGGTCAGCTTCCACAGCTGTGCGGGGGTTTATTAATATGAGCTCTGTCGTCAATTTGATTTTTGTGTTAGATATTAGCGCTAGTATTTCTCTTTCTTTCTTTTTTTTTCATTTAAAGGAAACCTGTGCTGAGTGTCTTACCTAAGACTACAAATGTGCTCTATGTGACCGGAGATTACAGTGTGCTCTATGAGACCAGAGACTACAATGTGCTATATGTAACCGGAGACTATAATGTGCTATATGTCACCAGAGACTACAATGTGCTGTATGTGACCCGAGACTACAATGTGCTCTATGTGACCGGAGACTACAATGTGCTACATGTGACCGGAGACTACAATGTGCTCTATGAGACCGGAGACTACAATGTGCTCTATGTGACCCGAGACTACAACGTGCTATATGTGACCAAAGACTACAATGTGCTCTATGTGACCCGAGACTACAATGTGCTCTATGTGACCTGAGACTACAATGGACTCTATGTGACCCGAGACTACAGTGTGCTCTATGAGACCGGAGACTACAATGTGCTCTATGTGACCGGAGACTACAATGTGCTGTATGTGACCCGAGAATACAATGTGCTATATGTGACCAGAGACTACAATGTGCTCTATGTGACCTGAGACTACAATGTGCTCTATGTGACCTGAGACTACAGTGTGCTCTATGTGACCCGAGACTACAATGTGCTCTATGTGACCTGAGACTACAATGTGCTCTATGTGACCTGAGACTACAATGTGCTTTTTTTGACCAGAGACTACAATGTGCTCTATATGACCTGAGACTACAATGTGCTCTATGTGACCTGAGACTACAATGTGCTCTATGTGACCCGAGACTACAATGTGCTCTATCTGACCCGAGACTACAATGTGCTCTATGTGACCTAAGACTACAATGTGCTCTATGTGACCTGAGACTACAATGTGCTCTATGTGACCGGAGACTACAATGTGCTCTATATGACCTGAGACTACAATATGCTCTATGTGACCCGAGACTACAATGTGCTTTATGTGACCTGAGACTACAATGTGCTCTATGTGACCCGAGACTACAATGTGCTCTATGAGACCGGAGACTACAATGTGCTCTATCTGACCCGAGACTACAATGTGCTCTATCTGACCCGAGACTACAATGTGCTCTATGTGACCTAAGACTACAATGTGCTCTATGTGACCCGAGACTACAATGTGCTCTATGTGACCTGAGACTACAATGTGCTCTATGTGACCTGAGACTACAATGTGCTTTTTTTGACCAGAGACTACAATGTGCTCTATGTGACCTGAGACTACAATGTGCTTTTTTTGACCCGAGACTACAATGTGCTCTATCTGACCCGAGACTACAATGTGCTCTATCTGACCCGAGACTACAATGTGCTCTATGTGACCTAAGACTACAATGTGCTCTATGTGACCTGAGACTACAGTGTGCTCTATGTGACCCGAGACTACAATGTGCTCTATGTGACCTGAGACTACAATGTGCTCTATGTGACCTGAGACTACAATGTGCTTTTTTTGACCAGAGACTACAATGTGCTCTATGTGACCTGAGACTACAATGTGCTTTTTTTGACCCGAGACTACAATGTGCTCTATGTGACCCGAGACTACAATGTGCTCTATGAGACCGGAGACTACAATGTGCTCTATCTGACCCGAGACTACAGTGTGCTCTATGTGACCCGAGACTACAATGTGCTCTATGTGACCTGAGACTACAGTGTGCTCTATTTGCCCAGAGACTACAATGGACTCTATGTGACCCGAGACTACAGTGTGCTTTATGTGATCTGAGACTACAATGTGCTCTATATGACCTGAGACTACAATGTGCTCTATGTGACCCGAGACTACAATGTGCTTTATGTGACCTGAGACTACAATGTGCTCTATGTGACCCGAGACTACAATGTGCTCTATGTGACCCGAGACTACAATGTGCTCTATCTGACCCGAGACTACAATGTGCTCTATGTGACCCGAGACTACAATGTGCTCTATGTGACCTGAGACTACAATGTGCTCTATGTGACCCGAGACTACAATGTGCTCTACGTGACCTGAGACTACAGTGTGCTCTATTTGCCCAGAGACTACAATGTGCTCTATATGACCTGAGACTACAATGTGCTCTATGTGACCTGAGACTACAATGTGCTCTATGTGACCCGAGACTACAATGTGCTCTATTTGCCCAGAGACTACAATGTGCTTTATTTGACCAGAGACTACAATGTGCTCTATATGACCTGAGACTACAATGTGCTCTATATGACCAGAGACTACAATGTGCTCTCTATGACCTGAGCTACAATGTGCTCTATGTGACCCAAGACTACAATGTGCTTTATGTGACCCGAGACTACAATGTGTATTATGTGTCCTGATAATACAATGTACAACTGTGGCCAAAAGTTTTGAGAATGACACAAATATTAATTTTCACAAAGTTTGCTGACACAGTTTTTTATGATGGCAATTTGCATATACTCCAGAATGTTATGAAGAGTAATAAAATGAATTGCAATCAATTGCAATGTCCCTCTTTGCCATGAAAAAGAACTTAATCCCATAACAAAAAACATTTCCACTGCATTTGTGAAGAAAGCTTCAGGGCGCTCAAGAAAGTCCAGCAAGCGCCAGGACCGTCTCCTACAGTTGCTTCAGCTGCGGGATCAGGGCACAACCAGTGCAGAGCTTGCTCAGGAATAGCCGCAGGCAGGTGTGAGGACATCTACACACACACAGTGAGGAGAAGACTTTTGAAAGATGGCCTGGTGTCAAGGAGGGCAGCAAACAAACCACTTCTCAACAGGAAAAGGTACATTGGTTGGACTGCTGAGGACTGGGGTAAAGTCATTTTCTCTGATAAATCCCCTTTACGATTGTTTGGGGCATCTGGATAGAACCTTGTCCAGAGAAAAAAAAGTCTAGCGCTATGTCATGCCAACAGTAAAGCATCCTGAGACCATACATGTGTGAGGTTGCTTCTCAGCCAAGGGAGTGGGCTTACTCACAATTTTGTCTAAGAACACAGCCATGAATAAAGAATAGTACAATAACCTTCCTCCGACAGCAACTTCTTCCAATCGTCCAAGAACAGTTTGATGACGAACAATGCCTTTTCCAGCATGATGGCGCACCTTGCCATAATGCAAAAGTGGTAACTAAGTTGCTTGGAGAACAAACAATCTAAGTTTTGGGCCCATGGCCAGGAAACTCCCCAGACTTTAATCCCATTGAGAACTTGTGGTCAATCCTCTAGAGGCGGGTGAACAAAAGAAACCCACAAGTTCTGACAAACTCCAAGCATTGATTATGCAAGAATGGGCTGCCATCAGTTAAGGTATGGCCCAGAATTTGATTGACAGAATGACATGAATTGCAGAGGTCTTGAAAAAGAAGGGTCAACACTGCAAATATTGACTCTTTGCATAAACGTAATGCAATTCTCAATAAAAGCCTTTAACACTTATGAAATGCTTGTAATTATATTTCAGTATACCATAGTAACATCTGACAAAAAGATCCACAAAAACACTGAAGCAGCAGACTTTGTGAAAATTTCTATATGTGTCATTTTCAAAACTTTTGGCCACGGCTCTATTCTAGCATTTACACTAAATGGTATTTAAAAAAAAGACAAAAAGCATCCAGTGAGTGGCAGTTCCATGGATAGAAACACCTTGTTAATGAGCGAGGTCACAGAAGAATGGCCAGATGGCTTCAAGCTGATAGAAAGGCTACATTAATTCAGATAACTGGTCTTTAGAACTGTGATGAGCAGAAAAGTATCTCGGAGTGCAGAACAGGATGAACCTTAAGGGCGGATGGACTACAGGGGAAGACCACATTGGCTTCCACATTTGTCAGCCAAGAACGGGAATCTGAGGCTACAGTGGACACAGGATCACCAAAACAGGACAGTCGAAGCCTGAAGCCTGGTCTGATAAACCTCGACTTCTGCTGAGGCACACAGACGTTAGGCCAACCACCGGATCGGATTCAAATAGCATACCTTTAAAATATAGTAGAACGGAAGATTAACAGCACGAATGTGCAACTGCAAAACTAGTGTGATGTTATTACAGGGCTGCCATTAGAAATCATGGGACTCTGCACAGCCTACACGACAGAGCCCCTTTGAACACCCAGAGGACAGAAATAAGGCAGCCCTGGCAAATGGACAATTGTAGGTGTGGAAAAATTACACAGTTGGAGGCGGATAAAATTTGAGCCTACATACAAACGTCAGTAATATGTTGTATGTAATGTACAGACTGCAGGGGTCAGCGGCATGTAATGTACAGACTGCAGGAGTCAGGGGTATGTAAAGTACAGATTGCAGGAGTTAGGAATATGTAACATACAGAGTGCCGTGGTCAGGAGTATGTAATGTACTGAGTGCAGAGGTTAGGAGTACAGTATATAACATACAGAGTGCACAGCTTAGGAGTATGTAAGGTACCGAGTGCAGAGGTTAGGAGTATGTAACATACAGAGTGCAGAGGTTAGGAGTATGTAACGTACAGAGTGCAGAGGTTAGGAGTATGTAATGTACTGAGTGCAGAGGTTAGGAGTATGTAACGTACAGAGTGCAGAGGTTAGGAGTATGTAACGTACAGAGTGCAGAGGTTAGGAGTATGTAACGTACAGAGTGCAGAGGTTAGGAGTATGTAAGGTACCGAGTGCAGAGGTTAGGAGTATGTAACATACAGAGTGCAGAGGTTAGGAGTATGTAACATACAGAGTGCAGAGGTTAGGAGTATGTAATGTACTGAGTGTAGAGGTTAGGAGTATGTCATTTACAAAGTACAGGGGCTAGGAGTGACTTTTGGGGGTTAAGTAGCTGAGTGATATTACTCTGCCTGCTTCCAAAAGAAAAAAAAAAGTCCCCATTCCCTGGGCCCTCTTACTGAACTAATGGGGCTCCAGGGAACTTTACTGTAAGTGCAGGAAGTAATAGTCCGCCTATGCCCCATATACAATAAAAAGTTCCCACTCTGTCCCTGGGTCTTCTGGCTGGAAGTAGAGTCCAGCCCAAGTACGGGAGGGCCTGTTCTGCTTCCCCTATTGATGGCCCTGTGTGATTATATCAACATGGATCACAATTTCAAAACAATGTTTAAGTGATATGGAACCCATGCCATGAAGAATCGAGAGTGTTTTGAGATCAAAGGGAGGCCCTACCCATTATTAGTAAGAGTCCCAGTAAGCTGTTTGCCCTGTTAGCTCTGATCCTGGGCAGTTTAGATAGCACGTTAGTACAGCTATGTAGGAATGTAACCAGGTAGGCCTGGAACAAAATACATGTTAAGCTAGAAAAGCATGCTCATCCTTTAGACAGGGGTCTAAAAACTTTCTAAACAAAGGGCCAGTCTACTGTCCTTCAGACTTTAGGGGGGCCGGACTGTGGCAATTTCAAGTAGAAAATGTCCCGGCACCAGTGGGAGTAAATAATGCCCTATCTTTGGTGTCAGTGAGTGGAATTTTGAACCCATTGCTGGTGTCATTTGGTGGGAAGAATCATGCCCCATCGTTGGTGTCACTGGGAGGAACTGTGCCCCATCATTAAGGTCATTGGGAGGTACTGTGCCCCATCGTTATTGTCATTGGGAGGAATTGTGCCCCTTTGTTTGTGTCATTGGGAGGAACTGTACCCCATCATTGGTGTCATTGGGAGGAACTGTGCCCCATCGTTGGTGTCACTGGGAGGAATAGTGCCCCATCGTTGGTGTCATTGTGAGGAGCTGTGCCCCAATGTTGGTGTCACTGGGAGGAACTGTGCTCCATCGTTAATGTCATTGGGAGGTACTGTGCCCCATAATTGGGAGGAACTGTGCCCCATCATTGGTGTCACTGGGAGGAACTGTGCCCCATTGTTGGTGTCACTGGGAGGAACCGTGCCCCAACAATGGTGTCACTGGGAGGAACCGTGCCCCATCTTTGGTGTCATTGGGAGGAATTATGCCCCAATGTTGGTGTCAGAGGATGAAATATTGCCCCAAGAACCAGATATCAGCAAGCAAAGGGCTGCAGTTTGGAGACCACTGCTTTAGGATGACCATATGTGTATCTAAAAAACAATAAAAAAAAAAAAAAAAAAGCAAAAACCTGATTCTAATTATTTGAATATTCCATCGCTGATCTCATTGTGTCTACATATTTACCCAAAAGCTACATATCATCTTCTATCAGACTTCTCCGGTTTGTTGCTCACATTCACAAAAGATGAAAATGCCCAACATGCATTCATTTGTGATGCTGAAAAGCTTCACAGACCGCCTGTAATATAATAAAAGCTATAAAGTTGTTTTTGCTCTCTCTTTTCCAAAATTTTTTCTCAGTGCATTCGGAACAACTCCACGCTCTTTGGTCTCACAATAGAATATCTGTGTAATGTTCCGTGCAAGGTATAACGAGATTCATCATTATGGCCATCCGGGAACGTGTCTGACGACTTCAAAGGCAACTTTTTTTTTTTTTTTCCTGCGCTCTTTTTAACATGATTCCCAATTGCTGCGAGGAGGAATTCAGAAAAAAAACGAGAGGTCCAGCTTTGCTCTCCTCTAATCCCTCTTTAATAGTCTTTTGGACATTTCTGCATTATAAATATTTGAATTTGAGGGATTTAAGTGAAACGGGTTTGAAGTTTTCCTAAAGGGCCATAAACCATTTTTTTGAAAGAGGATGCGTAGAGAACTTTGTTGAGCTGGATTAGATAAGCCTATTTGCTAAATAAAATAAAGAAGATCAGGGATGCACTGTGGGGGTACGATTGGTTCGCTTGCCCGTACATGTGGGAGGATGAGCAGTCGTGATCTTTGAACCTATGTAGCTGTTTGATGCATGTGGTGCAGACCTGGTTTTTCCATGCACGTTAAACATACAAATCTTGTCGCTTTCATGCTCCCTGTTTGCATAAAAATTTGATGTAAAAAAAAAAAAATAGTTTGACTACGAGCTAATGTAATGTAGTTTAATGTGGATAAATCATCACCAAACATAAGCACCTCATCCCTTGATTCGTATGAAACAATGGTAGATTAAATAGGACTATAACGGTGCAGCCAAGCCAAATGTAGAATAAAAAATTAATTATTTATTAACAACAATCTAAAATGATATCTTCACATAAAAGAACATTTACTCATAACCCATATTTCTGGTCCGTAATTTTTAGTTTTGCGGTATAAATGTGAATCCCGACATGTTTCGCCCTAATTATTGGGCTTCCTCAGGGGATGCTATCCGCTTAGAGTCTCAGTCTTCCCGAATTTCACTTTAAATATGTAGCCACTGATTCATTCAATAAGAATAAAGTGCCAAAAAACAACTGCAGAGCTGCGGGTGGCCACAGGAGGCAGACAAAGACCACAAGGGTTAGATGGTATAAAGAAAATGACACGGGGGTAACGGTCCACAGCAGTGGTGGGTCTATCTCCCACGTGCCTCAGGCAGCGTTATAGTCCTATTTAATCTACCATTGTTTCACAAGCTAATGTGTTTTCACCAAGCTAAAAGGCATAGTCAGCATATGCACAAGTACACTATGGTGTTGATACCTTAATAGCGTGCTATTGGACAAAACGCATTGGGAAGGAGACACTAGTGCTGACGTCACACTGCTGTGCGATCCCGGGTCAGCAACTGCTTCTCATTTAAGAAACGTAATATGTTTTTACCTTGTTTTATGTACATGCATTCATAATAAAATACTACACTATCAGAGCACTTTGTCGGCTCCTGGTGAGCTTTATTCACCTTACTGGACCCTACTGAGAAGTACCTCTGGATGTGGATATCGGGTGTTACCCCTATGTTTCCTGTGTATGTCTGATTTAAAGATCTAAAGATACAGGTGGTTATGCTGCTGTAATGGCAGCCATCATCTCTGGTGAGTGTTCACTTCACTGGGATGTGGTGATGGACCTCTGAGCACACCTTGGACACGTTACCACTGCTTAATGGTGTTGTACTTTATCTGCATTATACCTTTACATTTTTTGGACTAAGTTTGCTATATCACTGAGGATTGATCTTATTACCGAAGGACACTTATTTGATAATTTTTTCTACACGTTCTTGCAGATATATATATATATATATATATACCGTATATAATTTGTCATTATTAGTGATACACATCTTATTTACACTGTGGGGTTGATGTATTAACACTGGAGAGTACAAAATCTGGTGCAGCTCTGCATAGAAGCTTCCAGTTTTTTTGGCAGAGCTTGATTGAACAAGCTGAAGTTAGAAGCTGATTGGCTACCATGCACAGCTACACCAGATTTTGCACTCTCCAGTTTTAGTAAATCAACCCCTATATGTCTAAACATTTGTGGACTCATGACCATCACATCAACTTTTTCTTTGGTCTGAATAGGCAGAATGACAGTTTATTTTGGGCTCTACAACGTAAGTAATTCACTGCAGACAGATTTTAAAAAGCTCTTTACATGTAGGATGGGTGGGTTTGCTTTCTGTATATGTAGTGCATAACATACTTCCTCTCTGCTTGATAGGTCCTCAGCTGAATTTAGGTTCCCAAGGCAAGTCTAAATCTGTGCAGACACCAGAACCCAAAGCATGGTTGGTGGGGACACCTCATAATGGGAACAGCAGGTGTACAGAATTGGGAACTCAGCACAGGGTTGGTGGGCACCTCTAACAATGTGAACAGCAGGGGTGCAAACCAGCAGGGGTGCAAACCTGGTTAGCTCAGAACAAGGATGATGGGAACCCCTCATAATAGGCACATAAGGTGTGCAGACCGAGGAACTCAATGCAAGGGTGGTGGGAACCCCTCATAATGGGCACATAAGGTGTGCAGACCCAGGAACTCTGTGCATGGGGTTTTTGGGACCTCTCATAATGTGCACAGCAGGTGTGCAGACACAGGGAACTCAGCACAGGGATGGTGGGAAGTTGGAACTCCCCATAATGGGAACATCAGGTATACAGACCTGGGAACTCAGCACAGGGATGGTGGGAATAACTCATAATGGGCACAGCAGGTGTACAGACCTGGGAACTCAGCTCAGGGATGGTGGGAACCCCTCATAATGAGCACAGTAGGTGTGCAGACACAGGGAACTTAGCACAGGGGTGGTGGGAATAACTCATAATGGGCACAGCAGGTGTACAGACCTGGGAACTCACCACATGGGGTGATTGGAACCTCTCATGATGAACACAGCAGGTGTGCAGACCCAGGAACTCAGTTCAGGGGTACTTGGAACCTCTCATAACGGGCACAGCAGATGTGCAGACCAGGGAACTCAGTTAGGGATAGTTGGAACCTCTCATAATGAGCGCAACAGGTATGAAGACTCGGAAACTCAACACAGGGATTTCACCAATAGAATCAATGAGAGACAGAAACATCTATTGGGGGGGGGGGGGGTCATCTCTTTACCACGCACCAAATAATTATCAGTCCTGGGTGGAAGACCCTAAGACCCTTTAAGGAAAAAACATCATGATTTTTCTTTTCTGACTTTTAGCTTTTTATGTGGTCATTTTTGTAGCACTTAGTGGAGTCCTTTGTCAATGGAGCTGAAGTATCCAAACCAGCACAAACCTACAACACCACTGATTTATTTGGTTCTATAGTGTCATGTATTGGAACTTAGTAAACCAACTTGAAAGCAACCGTGCCACTTAACAGATCAATACAACGCTGATCGGCGGTAATGTCAAACAGGTTCTTGTAACTTTTCCATTGTGGAGATACTAGATATAACAGGTAAACTTTAGTTTTGTCTAATGGGTCTGTTGGCAAATGGCTTGTTAAAAGGCCGCCTAGGTAGAGGGACAATGCGGAGCCTAGGGTAGCTATACAGCGTTAAACCAATGTTTTCACTCCTGCCCTTTAGTAAGTAGCGTATAAAACACTTCGACTTTACATGATGACAAGGATCAGGGAGCACCAAAATTAAAGTTTATGCAAAGACAAAACTTTCAAGTTTCAAACAGAGTAAGGAATGGTGAGAACCCCTGTCAGGTTTTTATTGCTTTCTGTGTCTCTGCTGGGGAGATTCACCCCCTCATTTTGTCCTGGTGACCATTGTCACTGAGGCAGAAAGTTTAATGGGAATTTCAAATTATTCGAGTCGTCACCAGAGCTAAATCTTCCATTGGGGATGCTTGCTAATACTTTGTTTTGGAGCGATCTGCTCTTACTTGGTCCACAGAAAAGTCCCGCACGCCAGTAAGTCAGCATATAGGGTCATCCTTAATTACAAAATAGTAGAATACAGCTGAATAAAAACTCAAACGCATTTTGGCCTTTAGGCCTTAATCGGGTCCCATGATTAAGGCCTAACGGACGAAACGTGTTAGGCTATTGTGGTGCATTGGCAGCCTATTCATAATGAAAGGGCTTCTATAACACAGTGCAGAGTAATATGTGCCATAACATCCATTGAGGCATGTGCAATAACGTAACGCAAAAAAAAAGCTAAAATGTTAATGGGCCCTCAAAAAAATTGGCTTTACATACACGTCATATGGTATATTTCTGTTTTTGGTTGATGCCGGAAAGTTAACTCTCTTGATATTTTTTTGATATCTCTTGGGAATTTGACCTTATTGTATATCACTAAGAATACAGCAGAAGGAATGGACAAAGGCAGGAACATCTCTACTGTAGAGGAATGAGACTCCAAACTTGGTTAGAACCCAACTGTGAACTTTCTGCTAAAATCCCCAAGCCAGAGGGTGACCTTAAGATGGCACTTATAGTGAAAATGTCCTGTCTGGGTGGACTGTCCCTTTAAGGGACCCGTTCTTCCCAACGGTGAAATCTCCCTTGAATATTTCCAGCTCTGCCCACCTGCTGTGATCACCTTCATTTAGTTTGTCCTTTATAAGTGAGACACCCTTGCTGGCAGAATTATTTTGCTGCTGGAATCCAATAAAATTTCAACCAGAACTTTTTTTTATAGATTCGGGAAGAATACTTAAAATTTTGTCCGTGACACCATTGGGGAGATTTCACTTTATTTCCTTTCCCTATGGTGGCCAAAAGTCCACTTGAGTTGGGATTGGGTGCAAAGATTAAAGCGTCAAAAGCAGAACATATAAAGTCCAAATTACATTCTATTCAGACTCCTAAATCATAAAAAGCAAAACACGTTTCGGGGATTCAAAGGTTCTCCTTTTATCAGGGCTTGGTACTGTTGAATGATGTGTGTACTAGAATTAATTAAAATTGGAAGCATTCTAAGAGGTAATTAGTATGATCACTCCAGACCCCAGTTAGGCTTGGCTCACAACTACAGGTGTGACCAAGCATGGCTGCGCTTCCATGCTTTTTTCTGCATTCGCATGTAGGGCAGCCTATTCATTTCAATGGGAACATAGAAAAGAAGCCCCTGAAACTTTTCCAAAAATGCACAGCATCGAATCAAATGGTGCTCCTCATTGGCTCCCTGGCTGTGATTGGCCCTGCCCCCTCTTCTCATTGGCTCACTGGCTGTGATTGACAGCAGCGGGAGCCAATGGCTCCAGCCAATGAGGAGGGAGAGTCCCCGGAAAGCAGAGGCTCTCGTGCACATTGCTGGATCGCGATGGGGCTCAGGTGAGTATGTGGGGAGGGGGGCTTGGGGGGCTGCTCCACTCAGAATTTTTTTTTTTTTTACTTTCATGCATAGAATGCATAAGAGTAAAAAGCCTTTAGCCTTTAGAACCACTTTAATTAGCCCAGTATGTGTGTTCAACAGTACCAAGCCCTGACGAAGGGGGACTCTACCTCTGAAACGTGTTGGAAATTTTAATACAAATGTCCTAATTGAATTAAAATAAGGATCTTAAATGTGCTGATTTTGGCACTTTCCTCTTATAAAAATTCAAGCCTTCCTCTTCGCTACCTCTACTTAAAAAAATAAATAAATTTGTGTCTGTGTTTCTGTTGGAGAGTTCCCCTAACTTTTTGGCTCATGAAATGTTGTCAGCAGCACAGGAAGGGAAGTGCAATCCCTCTGAATATCAGTAAACACTCTTCCCCACTCTATCCAGAACTAACAGAAAAGTTTTGGCGTCATGCAAACTTTATAGCATACAGTATCTCACAAAAGTGAGTACACCCCTCAAATTTTTGTACATATTTTATTCTATCTGTTCATGTGACAACACTGAAGAAATGACACTTTGCTACAATGTAAAGTAATGAGTGTACAGCTTGTATAACAGTGTAAATTTGCTGTCCCCTCAAAATAACTCAACACACAGCCAGTAATGTCTAAACCGCTGACAACAAACGTGAGTACACCCCTAAGTGAAAATGTCCAAATTGGGCCCAATTAGCCATTTTTGCTCCCCGGTGTCATTTGACTCGTTAGTGTTACAAGGTCTCAGGTGTGAATGGGGAGCAGGTGTGTTAAATTGGTGTTATCGCTCTCACTTTCTCATACTGGTCACTGGAAGTTCAACATGGAACCTATGGGGATCTAAAATAAAGAGTTGCTCTACATAAAAAGATTGCCAAGACCCTAAAAACTGAGCTGCAGCACGGTGGCCAAGACCATACAATGGTTTAACATGTTTTGCATTGCAGGAACGCTCCTTCAGGAGCTTTAAGGGTTTAATCTATTCAAATTCTATGGGAATAAACATAAAATGTTCAGGTGCAAAGATGGCCTAGGCTATAAGAAGATTGTCAAGACCCTGAAATTGAGCTGCAGCACGGTGGCCAAGACCATACAGCGGTTTAACAGGACAGGTTCCACTCAGAACAGGCCTCGCCGTGGTCGACCAAAGAAGTTGAGTGCACGTGCTAAGCCTCATATCCAGAGGTTGTCTTTGGGCAATAGACGTATGAGTGCTGCCAGCATTGCTGCAGAGGTTGAAGGGGTGGGGGGTCAGCCTGTCAGTGCTCAGACCATACACCACACACTGCATCAAATTGATCTGCATGGCTGTCGTCCCAGAAGGAAGCCTCTTCTAAAGATGATGCACAAGAAAGCCTGCAAACAGTTTGCTGAAGACAAGAAGACTAAGGACATGGATTACTGGAACCGTGTTCTGTGGTCTGATGAGACCAAGGTACATTTATTTGGTTCAGAAGGTGACAAGCGTGTGTGGCGGCAACCAGGTGAGGAGTACAAAGACGAGTGTGTCTTGCCTACAGTCAAGCATGGTGGTGGGAGTGTCATGGTCTGGGGCTGCATGAGTGCTGCCGGTACTGGGGAGCTACAGTTTATTGAGGGAACCATGAATGCCAACATGTACTGTGACATACTGAAGCAAAGCATGATCTCCTCCCTTCAGAGACTGGGCTGCAGGGCAGTATTCCAACATGATAACGACCCCAAACACACCTCCAAGACGATCACTGCCTTGCTACAGAAGCTGAGGGTAAAGGTGATGGACTGGCCAAGCATGTCTCCAGACCTAAACCCTATTGAGCATCTGTGGGGCATCCTCAAATGGAAGGTGGAGGAGCGCAAGGTCTCTAATATCCACCAGCTCTGTGATGTCATCATGGAGGAGTGGAAGAGGACTCCAGTGACAACCTGTGAAGCTCTGGTGAACTCCATGCCCAAGAGGGTTAAGTCAGTGCTGGAAAATAATGGTGGCCACACAAAATATTGACACTTTGGGTCCAATTTGGACATTTTCACTTTTGTTGCCAGTGGTTTAGACATTAATGGCTGTGTGTTGAGTTATTTTGAGGGGACAGCAAATTTACACTGTTATACAAGCTGTACACTCACTACTTTACATTGTAGCAAAGTGTCATTTCTTCAGTGTTGTCACATGAAAAGATAGAAGAAAAGATTTACAGAAATGTGAGGGGTGTACTCACTTTTGTGAGATACTGTAACTTCAGTCACATTTAAACTTTGGATAGCGTGGAAAATTCTCAGGATTTTCTTTCTGCCTATGGTGTTTTTTTTCCTCATTTCCTGTCCCTGGGGGGTGGGGGGAAGGGGGGGGGGGGTGGTTGTCAATAAGACAAGAACGCATAGACACCAATGATAACTCTTAATTCCTGATGGAGTCGCCAAAGGGCTAGAAGAGGCTGGCAAGTGATTAAACCCACCTGCCTCTAGCAGAAACAGTAACCTTCTGCAGGTGGAATAAGGCTTTACGTTAGCCTGCATTCACACAGGGTCATAAGGACTATTAAAAAAAAAATTTAAATTAAAAAAATCATTGGACAAAGTCACAAGCATTGCCCGTCGTAAATTTTTACCATATTTTGATTCATATGTTGATTCCCTGTGATTGTCAGCTCCATCTAGTGGCCATAGTACATATTTTTTTCTTTTTCCTGAAACATCTCAACCAAGAAAATACTGCAATATAGCCACTAGATGGAGCTAAAACTCATTTTTTTTTTTTTATAAACGGACCCCATAGAGTATTTACTATCCATTTTTATTCACACCTGTGCATAAAACATGGGCTGACCCTCAGCATAATAAAAAAAAAAAAAAAAAATTGCTTAAGGGTGGATGAATGGGCACGTCCGGCGCAACCCACGTTGCCACACGTCAACGTCCATGGGAAAACGCATCCACAAGTGTGAATGGGCCCTTAACATCTTCCCCCTTTTCCAAATAATAAAAACATTAAACCTATTTATTACATCTGGATATTGCTTCCGAAGCGTGCCTAAAGCGTAGACAAGACAAAGCATAAGGCTAAAAGGGGAGAAGAAAAAAAAAAATGATTCAAATAAAATCAAGCAGTCTAACAGGTGAGTGTTTAGAGAGAAAGAGAAAAAAAAAAATCCCTTTTATTTTTATTCCGGGATGAAGCTAATTATTTTGTTATCTTTACCCACCAAAGCATTTACTTTGGTTTGTCGCCCGATCCACAAACACTTTCGAGGAGATGACATTACCGAAAGGCAGGAACATCTGCATGAGCTCGGCGTCCCCAAATTCCTGGGGCAGATGGTAGATAAACAGGTTGCAGCCTTCGGGTCCTGAGAACAGGGGGGAAAAAAAAAAAGGAACAAACGTTAAAGAGGACACGAAAAAAAAAACAAACTTGGCTTGCAAAAGAGTTATTATTACAAATCATAATACAATAAAATGTATATATTATTATTTGGCATTAGTAGTAATTCCCTTTGGTTATAAAAAAACGTGCAGAACTTTTTGTCCTGCAATACTACAAGCAAAATCGAATGTTATTAAGCTATTTTTTTTTTCTCCGGGTCGAATGTTCTTCATTTATCCAGAATAGAGTGACTCAGGAAAATACTGCAGTATGTCCACTAGATGGAGATGGCAATCATAATAAATAAGTATTTTTTTTTAGGACTTGATTCGCCAGGGATGGTACTGGTAAATATTATACGTATTTTAAAGAGATGCTGCTGTGAAAGTGTATTTCCACTTTTGAAGTTAAATTTGAGAAACCCCTACTATATGTTTGTGATATGTTCCCACTCACACAGCATACACTATATTCCCAAAAGTATTGGGACGCCTGCCTTTACACGCACATGAACTTTAATGGCATCCCAGTCTTATGCCCCGTACACACGGTCGGATTTTCCGATGGAAAATGTGTGATAGGACCTTGTTGTCGGAAATTCCGACCGTGTGTAGGCTCCATCGGACAGTTTCCATCAGAATTTCCGTCGCACAAAATTTGAGATCTGGTTCTCAAACTTTCCGACAACAAAATCCGTTCGCGCAAATTCCGATCGTGTGTACACAATTCCGACGCACAAAATTCCACGCATGCTCGGAATCGAGCAGAAGAGCCGCACTGGCTATTGAACTTCAATTTTCTCGGCTCGTCGTACGTCACCGCGTTCTTGACGTTCGGAATTTCTGACCAACTATGTGTGACCGTGTGTATGCAAGACAAGTTTGAGCCAACATCGGAAAAAAACCATGGGAATGTCCGATCGTGTGTACGGGGCATTAGTTTGTAGTGTCCAATATTGAGTTGGCCCGGTCTTTGCAGCTATAACAGCTTCAACTCTTCTAGGAAGGCTGTCCACATGGTTTAGAAGTGTGTCTATGGGGATGTTTGACCATTCTTCCAGAAGCACATTTGTGAGGTCAGGCACTGATGTTGGACGAGAAGGCCTGGATCACAGTCTCCACGCTAATTCATCCTAAAGGTGTTCTATCAGGTTAAGGTCAGGACTCTGTGAAGGCCAATCAAGTTCCTCCACCCCAAACTCATCCATGTCTTTATGGACCTTGCTTTGTGCACTGGTGTGCAGTCATGTTGGAACAGGAAGGGGCCCATCCCCAAACTGTTCCCACAAAGTTGGGAGCATTGAACTGTACAAAATGTCTTGGTATGCTGACACCTTATGAGTTCCCTTCACTGGAACTAAGGAGCCAAGCCCAACCCCTGAAAAACAACCCCACACCATAATCCCCCCCCTCCACCAAATGATTTGGACCAGTAAACAAAGCAATGTCCATAAAGACATGGATAAGTGAGTTTGGGGTGGAGGAACTTGACTGGCCTGCACAGGGTCCTGACTTCAACCCGATAGAACACCTTTGGGATGAACTAGAGCGGAGACTGCGAGCCAGGCCTTCTCGTCCAACATCAGAGCCTGACCTCACAAATGTGCTTCTGGAAGAATGGTCAAACATTCCCATAGACACACTCCTAAACCTTGTGGACGAGAAGAGTTGAAGCTGTTATAGCTGCAAAGGGTGGGCCAACTCAATATTGAACCCTACAGACTAATGCCCCGTACACACGGTCGGACTTTGTTCGGACATTCCGACAACAAAATCCTAGGATTTTTTCAGACGGATTTTGGCTCAAACTTGTCTTGCATACACACGGTCACACATAGTTGTCGGAAAATCCGATCGTTCTGAACGCAGTGACGTAAAACACGAACGTCGGGACTATAAACGGGGCAGTGGCCAATAGCTTTCATCTCTTTATTTATTCTGAGCATGCGCGGCACTTTGTCCGTCGGATTTGTGTACACACGATCGGAATTTCCAACAAAGGATTTTGTTGTCGGAAAATTTTATAGCCTGCTCTCCAACTTTGTGTGTCGGAAAATCCGATGGAAAATGTGTGATGGAGCCCACACACGGTCGGAATTTCCGACAACAAGGTCCTATCACACATTTTCCGTCGGAAAATCCGACCGTGTGTATGGGGCAATACAGTGCCTTGAAAAAGTATGATGGGAAGATTGATGGAGCCAAAATACAGGGCAATTTTAGAAGAAAACCTGTTGGAGTCTGCAAAAGACTTGAGACTGAGGCAGAGATTCAACTTCCAGGAGGACAACGACCCTAAACATACAATCAAAGCATATTTATGTGTTAGAATGGCCCAGTCCAGTGGCATCACTGGGGTTGGTCTCACCTGGTGCGGTAAAATTTCTTATTGGGGTGGGGTTGAATGTTGGGGTCATTAGTCACATGAGGGATTGGGGAACAGATGTTCCTTAAGTTCTTCTTGTTCTCACTGTACAAGCAGTTTCCAGTGGTCTCGAGCTGCCCAAAGGAACAAGGGAGCCCGGGAACAACTACAGGTGCTGCCGGCGGGATACGGGAGTGGTTGGGGTTGGAAGTTGAGGTCATTAGTCACAGAAGGGATGGGGGAATGGATGTTGCTCAAGTTCCTCCTGCTCTCAATGTACAAGCAGTTTCCCGGGCTCCCCGGAGGAACAAGAGAGCCTGGGAACCACCACAGGTGCCACCAACAGCTGGGGGTGGGATTGGGGTTGGACGTTCGAGGGAAATAGTGGTTGACTTTAGAAGGTCCTTCATGCCAACTCTCCAGGACTGGAGCTTACAGGCCTCCCATTTTGATTAAGAGATTAGACCCTTGGTTACACCTACCATGACTAAAGCTCTCCGATCACATTAACTTCTCTACTTTCTAATCTTTACTTTTACTTTATAACTCTTCTTTCTTTTAAAAAAAACTTTAAAAACCATCACAATGAGCAGAGGTTGTTGATTTCATTATGCTTGTCGCATTTAAATGCATCCACAATTTTTTTGTGACTGTAGCTGTAAAGGAAAGTCGGGAAGGCAGATTTGAGAGGGACTGTCCCACCCAAAGCAAGATGGTCACGACCAACTTGCAATTTTTGGAGGGTACACAAGGGTAGATTTTTTTTTTCCAGGCAAATGATAGGGAGGGACAAGACGAATTGCTCACGGCTCTATTATATTATCCTATCCTAGACTTAATGTTATTCATTTCCAGGACTGGCATTTACAATTAAGGCCGGAGTAAACTTTTAGTAGGTGTTTGGGAGGATGAGGAAATGTATGCCTCCCCCCCACTAACCATCATTCATCCACCTGTTATGGCGAAGGAAGAAAGATCGGACAGATGCCATTTAAAGTACATTAGAATTCTTCCACCTCAGTACGAACGCAATTAGGGGCCTCGCTGCGCTCACCAGTAATAACAGAAGATGATGCCACCATGACTATTTGCAAAGCGCGGTCTTCTTTGTTGATTTGCTAAGAGACCTTAGCGAGTAGGCGATCGATATTTCACACAAGTTCAAAGGTGAAACATGTTCGTCATCGGAGGCTAAGAGTGTGCATGTTGCTGTGACAACTTTTTCTGTAACCCCTTGCGTGCCGTGTGTTTTTTTTTTTTTATATTTGAAAGGATTACTATAGTCTTTTTTTATTCCAAAGTACCAATTTATAAAAGCCTCACGTGTGCAGCATTTTCCATTTTTGTGCTATATGCTAGTTTATTCTTTCACTACAATTTTTATTGCACAGATCTCTCTGATGATGGGTATAAAATAAGGACTTATGGAAGGGATCCTCAAACTGCGGCCCTAAAGCTGTTGCGGAACTACACATCCCATGAGGCATTGTGAAAAAACTCTGACATTCACAGACATGACTAGACATGATGGGAATTGTAGATCCTGAACAACTGGACGGCCGTAGTATGAAGACCCCTGACTTATGGGATAAAAAGTCGGCTTATGACTTCACACCAATGCATGCAAACTATCATGAGATAAAATAACGAACGCATGTAAAATAACTCAAGACACAAAAAAGTTCAGTGGCATTATTTACCCGGAAGTGCTGGATCACATACTAGCTACGTGATCCAGCCCAGGAGAGCTGCTCATACGCTCATATGTGAGGCGGTCGGCAAGCAGTTAACCTAGAGTTGGCTCCCATCTGCATCTATAACAGCCTCCACTCTTCTGGGAAGGAATTTCCACAAGATTTTGGAGGGTATCTGTGTGAATTTGTGTCTATTTAGCCACAAAAACATTTGTGAGGTCAGGCACTGATGTTGGAAAAGAAGACCTGGCTCACAGTTGGCTTCCAATGCATCTCAAAGGTCAGGACTCTGTGCAAGCTGCCCAGGTTCCTCCACACCATACTGGTCAAACCACATCCTTATGGGGATGGGATTGTACGCTGGGGCACAGTCATCCTGGAATAGAATAGGGTCTTCTCCAAACTGTTACCAGAAGGTTAAATATGCACAATTGTCTAAAACAGGGGTCTCCAAATTGTCTAAACAAGGGGCCACTTTACTGTCCTTTAGACATTAGGCGGGCCGAACTGTGGCCATTGGGAGTAGAAAAGGCCCCATTGTCAGTGGGAAAAAACAATGCCCCATCTTTGGTGCCAGTGGGAGGAATTATGCCCCATTATTGGTGTCACTGGGCTCAATTGTTAGAGTTCTTGGGAAAAATTGTACCCCATTGTTGGTGTCCTTGGGAGGAATTATGCCGCATCATTGGGGTCAGTGGGAGGAATAGTGCCCCATCGTTGGTGTCATTGGGAGGAATTGTGCTCCTTCACTAGGGTCAGTGGGGGAGGGGTTATGCCCCATTGTTGGTTTCAGTGGATAAAATAGTGCCCCAAGGGCCGAATAAAAGCAAGCAAAGGGCCGCCATCTGGAAACCACTGGTGTAAAAGGTCTTGGTATGTTGCATCGATTACAGCACCCTTCACTGAAAACACATTTCATTTGGAGGGGTGTACAATACAGTAGGTATGATATTAAGTGTGCACCAACTTCAGCTGCCTATATCTGGATCTTCTGACATGAGGTTCTTCAATTCATATGCCCATATGTTCTATTTGAATTGGCTTATGGCTAAAAGTGCTACAATAACAACTCCATTTTGCAAACGTTGAAAACACACTAAAGCTTCTTTGTGAATAACCAAATTTAGGGTGTTCAGAGCCCCGACCTTTTGGGATGTATTCAGAATTCCTTTACACTTGGGCTACCTCTCTCCTGACATTTTTAGGATGGTCCACCAATCTTTCAACCTTTCAGTAGGCCTCTGGAACTCACCCTCGGAATATGTTTCCCAAACTATTCTCCTTGGCTAATTATACATTATTTGGAGTGTGCTAATGCCACCAAAATAGTTATATGAAGAGATAAAATCAATTTGTGTTTTATGTGGAAAGTGATAAAATGGAGACGGCATCGTTAATGGAGCCATTCTGATTACAGCAAAACAGCGGTGACATTTAGGTGGCTGCATGCCGGTGATGGATGCCTTTTTCCATAAAATCCCAACAACGATAAATAATTGCCCATAATAAACTGGATGGTAATTTGTAAACAGATCTGAGATGAAGTTCAGTCTAACAGAAAATGTCACAAGGAGTTCAGGTAATTCTTAATTAGGGGATTAAAAGAGGAACCTTTCTGGATTTTTGTTTTTGTTTTAAAGGGTCAGTCCGTCCAAATGTGATTGATGGCATCTGGTGGTCTAAACCATCTGTTTATATCTCCAGGGAACGCTTAGAGCTGTCTTAGCTCTTGGCATTTTTTTGTTCTTGGGTTTAGTAATACTATAAAGCGGTTTAAAGGGGACAATTGATTTTAAAATGGTTTACATAAACTCCCTTGGCCTCCCGTTAGCCGATTACTTGATATTGGATATTGAGGAACAGAGGAACCCTAATTCCAAGCCTAACTCTTAAGCACGCCTTTAAACTACATGAAGTAGAAGATGGAAAGCCAGCAACTCGTTCATCCAGGAATGGTTATTTTATTAGCAGGCATGTGCAATTCGTTTAGTTCCGAATCCGTTTTTTAGCGAATTTCGACAAATTCGTTAATTCGGGAATATCCAAATTAACGAAAACTTGTTTAACAAATTTTTTCCGAATATTCGTAAATTCGATAAAATTGGACATTCGTACATTAGTAAATTAGTGAATTCGTAAATTTGTAAAGTCGAAAATTCGGAAATCTGAAATAATAGTTAACTAATAATAACTATTAGTAATTACTAGTAACTTTTAAATTATAGGTATTGTAATTTCCTTTAAAATTTGGCTGTTAGTGAACGTAACACATACAAATTTATCCAAAGTTATGAATGATCCGAAAAAATGGAATGGAACGTAATGAATTCATAATAATAAATAACAATAATAATAATAACAATGTTTTATTATTATTATTTATTATTAATTTGTTCCGTTCCATTTGTTTAGATGCAGCATTCGTTTTGAATAATTCGTAACTTCGGATAAATTCGTATTTGTTACGTTCACTGACAGTCAAATTTGAAAGGAAATTACAATACCTATAATTTAATAGTTAGTTACTATTTCAGATTTTTGAATTTTAGGGTTTTTGGATTTTCAAACTTCGATTTTACAAATTTCCGAATTTTCTAATTTACAAATGTACGATTTTACGAATGTACGAATGTACGAATTTACAAATGAACAAATGTAAAAATGTACGAATGTACGAATGAACGAATGTTCGAATGAACGAATGTTCGAATTTACGAATGTACGAATGAACGCATTTACGAATTTCTGAATGAACGAATTTACGAATCGTGATCATCACGAATGACCCGAAAAACGAAAAAAAATAAATAAACTAATGAAACAAAAATGAACGTATTTTTTGGCTGTGCACATGTCTATTTATTAGTGCAGATAGAGTACAGCAGATACAAATTCTTACGCATTTTGGCCTATAGCCTTACTCATCCTCCTTCTACTTCATGCTGTGACTCTGTGTTAGGAAGATACCACAAGCCAGTGTCTACTCACACACCCTAACACTAACCCAATGGCAATTCAATACTAACCCTAATGCTATCACTAACTCTAATACTTACCCCATTTCTAACCCTAAGGCCTCATCCACATGTGCGGAAAGTTTGTGAAAACCAGTTTAGAGTTGGTTGACAGATGTTCAAGAGGCAATATCCTTGTCTGTGACCGCCTGTTTATTTGATCCCCAAGAAGATTTTACGTTGAAATCCCACCAGATCACGCTGCAACCATGTGCCTAAGATGCAGTAGCGACATGGTCACCCTGACTTCAATGGGGTGCGGTTGGAAAGTGGCATTGCCTACCAGCCAGCCATGCAAAGTGACTGCAGCAATGAATACAAACATACCTGCTGACCATGTTGACTTGCCAGTAACCATTTGCTGGAGGCGGTAAAAACGTTTTTATTGCCTATCCACCGCACATATGAATGAGGCCTTCTACTGTCCCCAACCATTTGTTTATTAACAAAACCATGTGATTATCATATCAACATGATTTTTTTCCCCCACAAATTTGAAACAAATTTTGGCAAAATTTTAGCCAAATCTAAAAGAATTTTAAGAAATCACTCCTGGGTCCCCCAATCAATATTTGTCTCCTGAATGGCCTTCTATTTTCTAAAGGCTGTTTATTTCTCTTTCTGTCCATGACCATCACAACAGCAGATTAGACCATGTGGCCTGACTTGATTTCATGAGTATTCATTCCCACAATTCCTGGATACAGCACCGTCTATTAGCAGGGCTCAGTGGTAATCAGGTATCTCTCTCCAAGCTTAGCGCCTCTTCCCAGCCGAGTCCTATTACTTCATCCCTTGCTCTGCTGCTATTGATTAAACTTCAGCTCAACCCGGCAGCCCAGAGATTGATGCCACAAGAGCTCCATGTAGGACAGAACAAAGTGCGTCCTGTACAAGTCATTAGCAGGTTAGGGACAATTGATAGGCAGCTGACCAAAGCCGAACACAAAGTGGAAACATGGACCTGCCACAGTGGTAATTTCATCAATTCTCGGGGTGAATGCACAAAGCTGAGGTCAAGCGGAATGGACTTGGAATTGGAGTCAGTGAGGTGCTAGTCTCCTTTCTTTAAATCTAAGGCGACCCCACCCAAAAACAATATTTTATTAAACCAGGACTTTAGATTTTATTCTTCATCTCAACTCCAGCCAAAAAAAAAAAAAATGTTTTAATTTATTATTGGATAGTGTGGAAAAGTATACGAAGGGCTGGAAACTCGAACATCCATTTCCAAGACTTTATTGGCTATATAGCGGTGAGTTTAAAAGAACAGCTTATGTGTTTTTTAGCGAATAGCCTTAATCATAGCTCGCTATGATTAAAGTGATATTAAAGTCAAATTAAAAAAAACAAAACATGTTATACCTACCTGCTCTGTGCAAAGATTTTGCACAGGGCAGCCCTGATCCTCCTCTTCTCAGGACCCCACCGGCGCTCCTGGTTCCACCCTCCTGCCAAGTGCCCCCAGAGTAAACAGCTTGCTGTGGGGGCACCTGAGCCGCTGCTCTGTGTGTCCATTCAGACACAGAGCCATGACTCAGCCCCACCTCCTCTCTATCTTCTCCTTGGCTCACTGGCTGTGATTGACAGTAGCGGGAGCCACTGGCTCAGCCAATGAGGAGTCAGAGACTGCTGATCGGGAGCCAGCCGGCTGCTGGTATTCCAGCATGCTGGTCCGACAGAAGCCGGCCAAAGGACACGGGCCGGATGACCGGTGTTTTTTATTGAACCGGCCGATGTCGCCCGGCATTTGGCCCATGTGTACAGGGCTTTAAGAGGAGTACTGGGGCAAGGTGCTGTGATGTTTTCTGGAAGCTGTGTACAGCATCCTGTTGACCCTTCCCACCAGCCACGATCTGCCAGAATCGCATAGAGAGGCACAAAGACCCATTGATATTGTTGCTGGGTCCAACATAAGGTAAGTAATAAAAACAGAAAGGTTTTTATTTAAAATGTCATTAGCATGGTAATAAGGTTGGGGGAAAAAAGGAACCAGGGAAGGCAACATATGAGCAGAATAAGCTTAAGCTTTAGGTATGAGGCTTTAGGCTTTTTGGGGGTTTTATTCTAGTGACAGACTTTTTTTAAACAGAACACTGATGGCTGAATACAAAGCTGGAATAAATATTTGTCTACTTGTGGGGGCTGAGAACCCTCAGGGGGTCTTGGGGCTTTGTGGAGGATTGAGGGACACTGTGGACCACTATGGGAGGTTGGAGGGTGCTGGAAGGCACTGTGGGAGGTTAGAAGACCTGCAGCTGATTTGGCATCCATCAACCATACAGCATAGGCAGGGAGATCGCTCTGCTACTTCTTGTTGAGCTTTACTGCTTCTTGCATCATCTCCCTGCTAGCTTTTTGTCTAACACGAATGGAAACAGAGATAAGAAGCAAAGTTCAACCAGGAAGGAGCAGCGTCACTGACCTGGCTATGCAGTGTGGCAGAGTTTAGCGAGTCACGAGTCTGACTGAACAAAATTGCAAAACAGTTACCACAAAAAAAATCTCAGGTAGCGGGAATAGATTCAGAAAGTATGGGAGGTCCATGGGCCAAGCTTTGAATAAGAAAATCTGGATGCCGCACACTGGATGAAGTTGAAAACTTGTCTTTATTATAAAGATGGGATCATCAGAAATACAAGACCATCATGCAGAAAGTACAGGATCAGCTGACGCGTTTCGCACTCGAAGCTGAGTGCTTACTCATAGGTCCATGGGCCACTGGAGGATGACTAAGCCCATCAGAACCCACGTATAACTGAAACCTTTCTTTACATTGGATGGACTCGTGCAGTCTGCTCACTCACCTTCTCGCTGTTGCTGTGGGATCATGGGAGGTGGCTGGGGGAATGCTTGACTGATCTGTCCATAGGCAGCAGGATAAGCAGCTATTGGGGGAACAGGAAGAGAAAAGAGAAAACTGTCAGCAACTTGATTAAAAGAATTAGTCCAGTCTCCAGATAAAGCATAACAACGGCTTAAAGACAACATATAACTGATTACCACATAGAAAAGAAGTTAATATAAAGTGCAGGACACCTTCTAATACAGTGGTTCTCAAAAAAGGACCCGGTAAATTCTTCCAAAACCTTCCATGCCACAGCATTAAAAAAATAAACTCATACAATAAAAGTATGGGAATGCAAAGTATGAATTGAAATGCTTGGAGCTCTGAATGGGGCTAAGTGTCACTGTGGAGGTGTGATAGAGATTCTGGAAGTTAGAGGACTCTGAAGCAAACATGATGGCCCTGTAGAGACGAGGTTTCTGGTGGGGGTTAGGGGGCAACTGTGGAAGATGGGGTCTCTGAAGGGGGAAGGGGGTCATCTCAGAAGTCTGAGAGCTTTGCAAAGGCACTGTGGGAGACTGAAGGGTGCTGCAGGGACTGTGGGACACTGTTGGGGGTTGAGGGGACTATGGGGGGTGGGAGGCTCTACGCTGGGCTGGGGGTCACTGTGGGAGGTTGGGGGTCATTGGGGAAGCAGGGTGAGTTGTGAAAGGTTGAGGGGCACCAGGGGAGGTGGGGAGCACTAATGGAGCTGGAAGGCACTGTGGCAGGTCAGAGGACCAACAGCTGGCTAAAGGCCCTGGAGGCCATCATCTGGTGCTTCTGAATCACTGCTGTAATATGTTGGGTCCATGCCTACTCCTTTCAGTACAAGGTGGGTGAAAGTTACATATATCAGTATGGGATGTATTTGCTTAATCTATGTTGGTTCCAAAATGTTTGATGTTTTAACACAGAGGATTGTTTTGGGCCAATACCACATTGCAGCACACAATGATAATGATTTTTAATATGGCTATTGCAAAGTTATGCTAAGATATTAATGGTTAGCGGTTTTAGGTAGGTCTAGGGCAGGGATATGCAATTAGCGGACCTCCAGCTGTTGCAGAACTACAAGTCCCATGAGGCATAACAAGACTCTAACAGCCACAAGCATGACACCCAGAGGACACTCAGAGGCAGAGGCATGATGGGACTTGTACTTTAGCAAAAGCTGGAGGTCCGATAATTGTATATCCCTGGTCTAGGGGTTACAGATGAGGTTTGGGTTGGTGATAGGTTAAGGGTTAAGAGTTATGGCTCAAGACTACTGTTAGTTTTCGGGGTTAACATTCAGGGTTGGCGCTAGGTTTATGAATTGTAGTTCAGGGCTATGGTTAGGTGTAGGAGTTACAGTTCAGAGCTAGGTTTCCAAGTTAAGGCTGCAGTTATGGTTAAGTATAGTAGTTGAGGTAAACGTTCATTTAGGTCTAGGAGTACAGGGCTACGATTATGGGTTAAGGCTGAGGGTTATGGTTAAATTCAGAATTTTGGTTGAGATTCATTTAGGTCTGGATATTACTGTTCAAGGCTAGGTTTACAGGTTAAGGCTAGGGGTTATGGTTAAACTGAGGTTTAGGCTTGAAGGTTTGATTAGTTCTAGATGTTATGGTTCAGTGCTAGTTTTATAGGTTAAGGCTGCTTATGGTTAAATTTAGGGTTCAAGCTGAGGTTCGTTTAGCTCTAAATGTTATGGTTCATGCCTGGGTATATGGGTTAAGGCTAGGGCTTATGGCAAAATTGAAGGCTTGGGTCTTAGAAGTTACAGTTCAGTGCTAATTTTACAGGAAAAACTGGTTATGGTTAAATTTAGGGTTCAAGTTGAGATTCGTTTAGGTCTAGATCTTATGCATTAAGGCTGGGTTTATGGGATAAGGTTAGGGCTTATGGTTAAATTGAAGGCTTGGGATGACATTTGATTGGGACTAGAAATTACGGTTTAGGGATAGGTTTACAAGTTAAGGCTGGGGATAATGGTTACATTTAGGGTTTAGGTTGAAGGTTTAATTAAGTTTAAATATTCTTCTTCAGAGCTAGGTTCATGAGTTTTGAGGCTTATGGTGAGGTTTAGGATTAGAATCAAAGATTTTGGTTAGATCGAAGAGTTAAGCCTCGTACATACGATTGGATTTTCAGCAGGGAATTGTGTGATGACATTGTGTTTGCCTAAAATCCGACTGTTAGTACGCTCCTTTAGACAATTGTTGTCTAACTTTCCGCCAACAATTATTGGATGGCAGGCTAGTAAATTTTCGGCGGACAATGGTCTGTTGTCAGATTTTTGTATCGTGTGTACACAAGTCCGTCACACAAAAGTCCAAAGTACAAACACGCATGCCCAAAGGGTGGCGCTCAAGAGCTGAAATTCCACGTAGTACATCACTACGTTCGTGTTTGTCGGCCGACAATTGTGTGCCATTAGTATGCAAGACAAGTTCCTGGCACACGCCCTTCGGACAAAAGTCTGACGCTCTGTTGGCCAACAATCCAATCGTGTGTACGAGGCTTTACAGTTAAGATCTAGGTTTATCAGTTATGGCTGCGGCTTATGGTTTAGGGTTAGGGGTTGAGTTAATGGTTTTGGTTAGCTCCAGCAGCTACAACTAAGGTTTGGAATGAGAGTTATGGTCCAGGGCAGTGGTCTCCAAACTGTGGCCCTTTGCTTGCATTTATTCAGCCCTTGGGGAACTTTTCCTCTAACTGACACCAATGATGGAACACCATTCTTTCCAGTCATACCAACAACGAGCAACTATTCCTCCCACTAAAACCATCAATGGGGCATTGTTTACTCCCTGTAATTTTTTTACTCCTACTGGCCACAGTCAGGCCCCCCTAAAGCCTGAAGGAAGGTTTGGAGTCCCCTGGTCTAGGGTATAATGGTTCGGGGGTTGTGGCAACATTTACTGGTTGTAGTTGAAGGTTTTGGTTAGGTCTAGGATTTAAGGTGAAGGGTTAAATAATGACTCAAGATTGTGACTACAATTACTGGTTCAGGGTTGCAGTTAGGTTGAAAAGTTGGGTTGAGTGCTACCATAAGTTTAGTGTTCCGGTTAGGTTAGTGCAATTCAGGGTTGTGTTTCGGTGGCAGTTAAAGAAGTTAATTTGAGGGTTACGGTTAGGTCTAAGGTTACGTTTAGAGATTATGGTTTGGTTTAGGGACTGATTAGAAGGCTTTTGGTTACTACTCTAAAATGGTTTAAAATCCATCAATCTCAAATAAATAAATAAATAAATAATGGAAATATCATTGCGGTTTGGAAACTTTTGTGCAGGCGTTCCAACACCACCCCTAACAATTTTCACACCAATATACCGTCCCATGGTGCAAAGGGAGAACATGGAACATTCCCTGGTATTGTTTTCATTGTTGTGTTTTTTTTTTAATAAAAAGCTTTTAATTTCAGTCCTCGGCTCCCACACACCTGACACCTCCCTCCCTCTTCAAGCAGCTCAGTGTGCCTTAATGTCATTTTATAAGCTTATTGCCGGTTCCAATTATATTGTACGACAGTTGAGTGCCCTGTAAACGAATAGTACAGTATAACGCGGGAGCTGGCACAAAAAAAAAAACAAAAAACTAAAAACTTAATAACATATATTAATCTCGTGTACTCAGGAAAAATGGATGTAAATTGCTGTATTTATGTGACGTGCCGCGCTCATCTACGTCTTTTGCACCATTTGCTGGAGTCCTGGAAACGCTAAAGGAAAGGATTATGTATGGTGACAGATTATAATCATGTTCAGTGCAAGTTTAAATGCCAATTCTTCACGCTGGCACTTCACTAGGTTTTTGTTTTCAGTACAATTCTCTATGCCCGCGTTGACAGTTGCGAGACGAGAGGGGGAAAATGCGTTATCTTTGCTGCCCTCTGCTGGTGGCCTCTGGCCAGGCGCCGGCCGTGAACGGTGCCAGCTGTTGTAATCACAATCATTTCGGAAGCATTCCTTTTAATGTAGTGTTTATGGGCTAACAAAATTCACTTGCATAAATATATTTATGTTTCCGAGCGTGGCAATGCCAGGTGTAATAAAACTGCCGAGATGGGTCCGCTGGTGATCGACCGTGATCGCAAAATAATTAACATCGACTCATATTTTTCTCTTGTAATGTATTTTTCATGCATTTTGACTCTTTATTTTTTTATTTTTTTCCCCCCCTCCATTGTTGGCTTTGAGTGCAAAAAAAGCTAATTCCCTCCTTCTGGCTGATGTTTAGTAAATATAGACAGTGATTTTGGCCCTCGTATCTGATAAATTGGTAGGCCTGCCTCCATTCATGCCGGGCTCCTCCTGAAAACGTTCGGGTC
>JBBGZY010001882.1:895000-912500 GCA_037952925.1 Lithobates clamitans | reverse complement strand
AAAAGTAATGGAGGTGATCAGCGACTTATGGTGTGACTGCGGACAATCTGGCACTAACTGACACTGGCTGGGGGGGGCCACTAACTGACACTGACGTCGCTAGTGATACTAATACAGTGATCAGTGATAATACTGTACTAATGACAATGTTCTGGATGACAGGAGGGCGATTGTGGGTTAACTGTGTGCCTAACAAGTGTATGCAAGTGTCTGTGTGCTGCTTTTTTTTTTACTCACAGGTCTGGCTGGGTCTCCCCTTTTTCGGAACGGTAACTGATAGCAGGGGAAAATCTGTGCTGTTCGGCTGATCGGCAGGTATACAGCCAAAATCATTGGCTGTAACCTGCTGACAAACTCATACTGTGTCCAATCATAGCACAGATCAGCAGGGGGGGGGGGGTGCTCACGTCCTTCTAAACCAGTACTGTTGGCGGATCTGATAGGTAACTGATAGCGAGGGAGAAATCTGTGCTGTGATTGGTCACAGCTGATCAGCAGGTATACAGCCAAAATCATTGGCTGTAACCTGCTGACAAACTCATGCGGTGTCCAATCATAGCACAGATCAGCAAGGGGGGGGGGAGCGCACGCACTTCTAAACCAATACTGTTGGCGGATCGGCAATTGGTTTGGTTCCATTCTGGGAAGACTTATGCCCCGTAAATGGAAAATGTGTGATAAGACCTTGTTGTCGGAAATTCCGACCGTGTGTAGGCTCCATCACACATTTTCCATCGGATTTTCCGACACACAAAGTTTGAGAGCAGGATATAAAATTTTCCGACAACAAAATTGTCGGAATTTCCGATCGTGTGTACACAAATCCGACGGACAAAGTGCCACACATGCTCAGAATAAATAAAGAGATGAAAGCTATTGGCCACTGCCCCGTTTATAGTCCCGACGTACGTGTTTTACGTCACCGCGTTTAGAACGATCGGATTTTCCGACAACTTTGTGCGACCGTGTGTATGCAAGACAAGTTTGAGCCAACATCTGTCGGAAAAAATCCATGGATTTTGTTGTCGGAATGTCCGAACAAAGTCCGACCGTGTGTACGGGGCATTACTCTTTAAAAACAGGCCAAGAAGAAAGAATCAGGGCAGGAAGAAAAAATGGATAATTATGGGGCGATGTGGGGTGCATTTAAAATCAATTTTCATGGCCATTCGCTCAGTGAAAGTGCACGTCAGTTTTGTTCTGTGTGAATGAGGAAAAAAAAAAAAAAACAAATGTAAATAAGCTATAACCCATGCTGTTCAAATGTAAATGATTGATTTAAAACAGTAAATACAGGATTTGGCCTCTAGATGGAGCTAAGTATTGCAGGGAAATTCTGGGATGACTTACTCTTTAAAAACAGGCCAAGAAGAAAGAATCAGGGCAGGAAGAAAAAAAATGGATAATTATGGGGTGATGTGGGGTGCATTTAAAATCAATTTTCATGGCCATTCGCTCAGTGAAAGTGCACGTCAGTTTTGTTCTGTGTGAATGAGGAAAAAAAAAAAAAAACAAATGTAAATAAGCTATATCCCATGCTGTTCAAATGTAAATGATCGATTTAAAACAGTAAATACAGGATTTGGCCTCTAGATGGAGCTAAGTATTACAGGGAAATTCTGGGAAGACTTACTCTTTAAAAACAGGCCAAGAAGAAAGAATCGGGGCAGGCAGAAAAAAATTGATAATTATGGGGTGATGTGGGGTGCATTTAAAATGAATATTCATGGCCATTCGCTCAGTGAAAGTGCACGTCAGTTTTGTTCTGTGTGAATGAGGCAAAAAAAAAAAAATGTAAATAAGCTATATCCCATGCTGTTCAAATGTAAATGATTGATTTAAAACAGTAAATACAGGATTTGGCCTCTAGATGGAGCTAAGTATTACAGGGAAATTCCTATGATACTGCACTCCATCTAGTGGCCAAATCTGGTATTTTTTAAATTTTTTTTTCATTTTAAATCAATGATTTAAACAGTATAGGATATAGTTGTTTGCCCTAATAGGTCATATTCACTGAATGGTTTGGTGAATTCATTGTATACAAAAATGGATCCCTTATTGCTCCCCTGGCCAGGTTCCCTTATAGACAGACGGAGTATCTATAATTATTAGGAGAAAGTGTTAATACTAACGACCTGCGTACTGCTGCACTCCGGCGTAGGCTTGCTGCAGGGGGTCTGCCGCGGTGGGGCTCTGCGCTGTGGAAACAAAGAGTAACAAAGTATTAGTGATGGGATGGGTGAGTGTGACTGCTCAGCACAATACGGCACATCCCAAACAATCAGGCCAAGAGGAGTGACAGAGAGATCAGTGAGCCCCGCGCTCGGCCCCCCCAACCCAAAATCTTAGATATTTTAATCTCTTGCAAACTAAGAAGCTCAAGATGACGCCCATGTGTCCTCCCTGGTAGAACAAGCCACTTTCTCAGCGGATATTGTGCTACTCTTATGTAATATGCGGTCATTAGACACTTGCCGTTCGTTTATTTTCTTAAATCGAAATCCGTACAAATTTTTTTGTTATTCGGATGTATTCGAATTTCCGAATTACAACAGTGATGAATTGAAACAAAATCCGAAATAACGAAACTAAATTTCATCCAAAATTTTCAGCAAATTTGAATCAAATTCGACTCGAATTCAAAAACAAGAATAGAATAAAATAGAATTTAAAATAAAGGAAATGAATAGAGACAAGATAAAAGAACAGCATAGAATAAAAAAAAAGAATAGAGTAAAACAGAATAGAAATCTAAAATAAAAAAAGAACAGAATAGATTAGAATAGAGAAGAAAAAAAAAGAATAGAGTAAAACAGAATAGATTATAATATAAAATAGTAGAATAGAACATATTAGAATAAAATAGAATGGAAACTAAGGGGACAGAATAGAAAAGACTAGAATATAAAATAAAATAATAAATAATAATAAAATAGTATGAAAAATAAGGGAATATATTAGAAAAGAATGGAATAGAATATAAAATAAAATTATAGAACAAAACAGAATATGAAATAAGGGAATAGAATAGTAAAGAGTAGAATAGAAAAGAAGAAGAACCTATAGAAAGGATATAACCGTTGTACGAAATTCAAATTTTGAATAGAATAAATTCACATTTGAATAGAATAGAAAAGAATAGAATATAAAATGGAAAAAAGAATAGAATATAAAATAAAATAAAAGAACAGAATAGAAAAGAAAATAATAAAGTAAAAATAATAAAGTAAAACAGAATAGGATATAAAATAAAAATAATAGAACAGAATAGAAAAGTAAAGAATAACAGAAAAACAGAATAGCATATAAAATAAAATAATAGAATAGAACATATTAGAATAAAATAGAATATAAAATAATGGAATTGAATAGTAAAGAATAGAATCTAAGAAGAATCTAATCGAAAGAATATAACCGTTGTGCGAAATTCAAATTTTGAATAGAATAAATTCACATTTGAATAGAAAAGAAAAGGATAGAATATAAAATAGAAAAAAGAATAGAATATAAAATAAAATAAAAGAACAGAATAGAAAAGAAAATAATAAAGTAAAACAGAATAGAATATAAAATAAAAATAATAGAATAGAATAGAAAAGTAAAGAATAGAGTTAAACAGAATATAATATAAAATAAAATAATAGAATAGAACATATTAGAATAAAATAGAATATAAAATAATGGAATAGAATAGTAAAGAATAGAATAGAAAAGAAGAAGAATCTAATCGAAAGAATATAACCGTTGTGCTAAATTCAAATTTTGAATAGAATAAATTCACATTTGAATAGAATAGAAAAGGATAGAATATAAAATAGAAAAAAGAATAGAATATAAAATAAAATAAAAGAACAGAATAGAAAAGAAAATAATAAAGTAAAACAGAATAGAATATAAAATAAAAATAATAGAATAGAATAGAAAAGTAAAGAATAGAGTTAAACAGAATAGAATATAAAATAAAATAATAGAATAGAACATATTAGAATAAAATAGAATATAAACTAAGGGAACAGAATTGAAAAGCATAGAATAGAAAATAGTAGACTAGAATATAATATAAAATAATACAATAAAATAGTATGAAAAATAAGGGAATATAATAGAAATGAATAGAATATAATAGAAAATAAAACATAATATAAAATAAGGGAATAGAGTAGTAAAGAATAGAATAGAAAAGAAGAAGAATCTAATCGAAAGAATATAAACGCTGTGCGAAATTCAAATTTTGAATAGAATAAATTCACATTTGAATAGAATAGAAAAGAATAGAATAGAAAATGAAATAATAAAATAGAAAAAAGAATAAAATATAAAATAAAAGAACAGAATAGAATAGAAAAGAATAAAATAAAACAGAATATAATATAAAATAAAATAATAGAATAGAACATATTAGAATAAAATAGAATAGAAATTAAGGGACCAGAATAGAAAAGCATAGAATAGAAAATAGTAGACTAGAATATAAAATAAAATAATAGAATAAGATAGTATGAAAAATAAGAGAATATAATAGAAAAGAATAGAATAGAAAATAAAATAATAGAATAAAACAAAATATAAAATAAGGGAATAGAATAGTAAAGAATAGAATAGAAAAGAAGAATCTAATAGGAAGAATATAACCGTCGTGTGAAATTCAAGTTTTGAATAGAATAAATTCACATTTAAATAGAATAGATTAGAATAGAATAGAAAAGAATAGAATAGAAAATAAAATAATAAAATAGAAAATAGAATAGAATAGAAAATAAAATAAAAGAACAGAATAGAATAGAAAAGAATAAAGTAAAACAGACTAGAATATAAAATGAAATAAAAATAATAGAATAGAATAGAAAAGAAAAGAATAGAGTTAAACAGAATATAAAATAAAAGAATAGAATAAAATAGAATAGAAACTAAGGGAACAGAATAGAAAAAAATGGAATTGAAAATAAAAGAATAAAATAAAATAAAATAAATATACTGTAACTCTCTTCCAAAGTTCGAATAGAATAAATTAGAATTTGATTAAAATTTTCCGAATTTGGTCGAATTCATTTCAATTCAACTGACTTCAAAAAATTTGAATTGAATTTGAAAACTAATAAACAAAATGAAACTAAATGAATTCCGAAAACAAATTTAACTGAACAAAATGATTTAACGAAAGGAAACAAAACAATTTTTTTTTTTTGTGATTTGCACTTGTCTAGCGGTCATTTTATTGGAAACATTAGGGGGAGTTTTCAAAGCTTAAGTATGTATAATTTTAAGTAAAGTATAACTAAAAGCAAAACTTTTTTTTTTTTTAGTTTTAGATGGAGGGGGATTGTCTCCTGCTGACTTGGCTTCATCCACAGGCAGCTTAACTCTTTAATAAGACACCAAATTTGAATCCAACACAATTTTACTTTCAGCTGATCACAATACAGAGAATGTATGAAGTATAAGAAGACAATGGGGGGTTGATTTACTGAAATGGATATTAAAGGCTTGCTTTTTTTGTTTAATAGGAAACATGTCATACTTACCTGCTCTGTGTAGTGGTTTTGCACAGAGCAGCCCAGATCCTCCTCTTCTCGGGTCCCTCACCACCTCTCCTGGCCCTTCCCTCCTGCCAAGGGCTCCCGCAGCAAGCGGCTTGCTATGGGGGCTCCAGAGCTGCTGCTTTGCATGTCAGTTCACACATAGAGCTGTGGCTGAGCCCCGCCTCACCCCTTCCCCACTCTCTCCTCATTGGCTCACTGGCTGCGATTGACAGTAGAACGAGCCAATGTCTCAGCCAAGGGAGGGAGGAGAGATCCAGGAGAGCCAAGGCTCTCATGCACATCTCTGGATCAGGGTGGGGACTGGGCAAGTTTTAGGAGGGCTGGGGGTGCTTCTAAACACAGAAGGTTTTTTACCTTCATGCATACAGTATATTTATTCTATTTTATTTTATTCTATTCTATTTTTTTCTATTCTATTTTATTCTTTTATTCTCTATTCTTTTCAATTCAATTCTATTTAAATTTAAATTAATTCTATTCGAAATTCGAATTTCACGAGACTTACATATTCTTTCTATTAGATTCTATTCTATTGGTTTTTTTTTTTATTCTATTCTATTATTTTCTATTCTATTCCCTTATTTTATATTCTGTTATACTCTATTTTTTTATATTGTATTCTTTTCCATTATATTCCCTTATTTTTCATACAATTTTATTCTTTTATTTTATAATATAGTGTATTTTTTTATATTCTATTCTGTTCCCTTTTAGCTTCTATTCTATTTTAGTCTATTATTTTATTTTCTATTCTTTTCTATTCTGTTCTGTTATTTTATTTTCTATTCTATTTTATTCTATTCTATTCTATGCCATTCTATTATTTTATATTCTATTCCTTTATTTACTATTCTATTCTATTCTTTGCCATTCTATTATTTTCTATTCTATTCCTTTATTTTCTATTGTATTTTATTCTATTCTTTTTTTCGAGTCAAGTCAAATTCGATTCAAATTTTGGAAAAAAATTTTGTTTCATTATTTCGGATTTGTTTAAATTCATTACCATTATAATTCGGAAATGAATTGAGTCTTCCCAACTACTTTAAGGCAAATAGACTGCGCGCTTTGCAAGTGCAGTTGCTGTAGAGCTTAGTAAATGAGGGGAAGCTCTGCTGACTTCCATCATCCAATCGTGTGCAATAAAATTTTTTATTTATTTTTTTCCTTGCATGTGATTGGGTATTCTTTGCAAAGTGATGCTTTTACTTTACTAAGCTCTGGAGCCACTGCACTTGCCGAGTGCACGGTCTACCCTGTTTCCCCGAAAATAAGACCATAGCGTGATTGTCGGTAATGGCTGAAATATAAGCCCTACCCCCCAAATAAGCCCTACCCTGTTTCCCCTCAAATAAGCCCTACCCTGTTTCCCCAAAAATAAGCCCTACCCTGAAAATAAGACCTACAAGGACTTTAACTAGGGCTTATTTGGGGGGTAGGGCTTATATTGCAGCCATCACCGACAATCATGCTAGGTCTTATTTTCGGGAAATCAGGGTATTTGCCTTTAGTAAATCAACCCCAATGACTTTCATGAGCCCCATCTCTGTGAATTACTTAAAAAGACTAAACAGAGTGAACATGCAAGAAAAGGGGCGGGTCTAGTTTGGACTGAACTAGCAATAAACAGGAGGGGAATACAGAGGAATAAACCAAAATTACAATAGTAAACAAGTTGTAGTGACCAGAAACCACCACTAGATGGCAGCCTACTACAGAAAAATGATAACCTACTGAAGTTCAATATAAGACACAGAAAATATACGAAAATGGGGCCAAACAGGTGCTCTATAAATACCTGTAATAAATAAATAAGAAGCCCTCAACCTCAATCAGTGCATAGCCTAGTAAAGCCTTCTTATACAAATACATAATTCATATTCATATGTAATTTTATGCATCCGTAGGTAATAATTCAGCAATTTTTCATAACTGGATCCCACGTTATGGCCGACCAAGACGAAACATCCCCACCGGCACAAATGACTTTTTTTTTTTTTAACATGGCACGGCCATGAAAGAATCACCATAATATTTACCCGGAAAAAAGGGCAAAGGCAATCGTAACATATTGTCGCAATTCTTCACGCGGCCCCTAATGCCATTAGGCGCGAGGGGGAAAAAAAAAAACGATGGTGATTTAATATACAGGCTTGGTTTAATAACAAATAAACACTTATGGCTTGAATGATATATGGAAATTGGTTGAAATTGAATATCTATATATAGACCGCCGCGGTCGGGTCTTCAATGCAGAACGATAAGCAGACGTCAAGTAATTGAAAAGTTATTGGATCATCGACTACACGTGTCATCTGCGCCGAGAGGAGCTGAAATATTATTTAACGTGAAGTAGAGAAATAAATGACGCCGCGTTCCGAGGTTGATTTTTTTTTTTTTGTTTTGTAGTTTTTGCTTAACCACTTATGGACCGCCCCACCGCAGATATACTGTGGCAGGGCGGCCCTCCTGCGCGAAATCGATTGATTGGACACAGCGGGAGCCAATCAGCAGGTCCAGCGGATGCGGTGTGCGCCGGGAACCACCGATCCTTCTGAGGAGAGGCAGGGCGGCGGTCTGCCTATGTAAACAAGGCAGACCACCGTTCTGCCAGAGGGGGAAAATGGAGATCTTGCGTTTGTAAGCAGAAACACGGATCTCTGTTTTCCTTTAGTCAAAGCACCCCCCCCCCAGGTTATAAAGGACACATTTAACCCTTTGATCGCCCCTGATGGTAACCCCTTCCCTGCCAGTGTCATGTGTACACTGGCACTGCGGGATCAGCTGTGTCCTAAGGGGGGCACCGCAGGGGGCGCGCAGGTGGCGCAATTACGGGAGAACGTCCATGGACACCCTCCCGGCAATGTAAGTCTTTTCCTATATTCTGCAGTTCGTTAGCGCCCTCTGCTGTTTCCTTTATAAGGTGAAAGTCTACAGCGGGAGCTGATCTGTGACGGGCATGACTGAGTCACCTCTGAGCCGTCAAATAGGGAGTAGATGGTGACCCTGGATGGCCATTTGGTCATATTAGGTCAGTGATGTCACAAGTATCCTCGTTCCTTTTGCGTATGTGAAGTTGTGGGGCGATTGCAGCTCACTGACAGCTGCCTTCCAGGTTCAACCCCAAACCCGAACTCATCCCTACTAAAGACACACTGCAGGAGGCAGTCCACAGATCACTTTTCAGCAGTGGCGTCTCCAGCTTTCAAATTTAGGGGGGGCACATGGGGGGACAGAGACAAAAGTAGGGGGGCAACTATAAAATGATATATACTGGGGCCCTTTACTACGACCCCACAACGGGCCCTTTCACATGTTCTGCAGTGAGCTCCCTTACTACTGTTTTAGGGCCCCCAGGGTGGCAGAAAACAAGAGATATATGTCACCAGCATACCAAGAAAATATAAGGATCCAAAGCAGTGGGAGAACTATCAGGGTTGCAAAGGTTGTCTTGCCTCCGGGCCCTGGTGTTTCTGCCACTGTGGGGTTCCCCAGCCTCCTCTTGCTGTCTCAGGCTGGTTCTCCTGTCCTAAGGATGGGAGAAATCAGTCTGTTTTTTCAGTAACTGAGGTGGAGTCCTTCCTGCAACTCGCTCTTCTCCCTGCCAATGAGGATGCAGGGGAAGGAGCAGATGGGGCGGCCGTGGTTGTGTAAGCACTCGCATTATGCAGTGTCAGCGAGCAGGGGAGGGGGAAGGAACCACCCGCAGGAGCTGACTGGGGACTCTCTCCCTCTTAAACATTGATTTTTTGTAAAAAAAAAAAAATTTTTTTTTTTGGGGGGGCACATGGTGGGGCACAGCATAATGTTTGGGGGGGGGGGGGGTCAGGGCCCCCTCTGGCCCCCCCCCTAGGGACGCCATTGCTTTTCAGGGGGCGGTAAGCATTACCACCTGTGTGAAAGAGCCCCGATGCCCCGTACACACGATCGGATTTTCCGCCAACAAATGTTGGATGTGAGCTTGTTGGCGGAGAGCCCGACCGTGTGTACGCTCCATCGAACATTTGTTGCCGGGCCTTCCGCCAACAAATGTTGGCTAGCAGGTTCTCAAATTTTCCTGCCAACAAATGTTTGTTGTCGGACCTTCCAATCGCGTGTACACAAGTCCGTCGGATAAGAGTCCACGCATTCTCGGAATCAAGTACGACCTGGAGATATAACTAGCGTTCGTAATGGAGATATCACGTACGTCTCGTACGTCACTACGTTCCTAATTGTTGTTGGCCAACATTTGCGTGGCCGTGTGTATGCAAGACAAGTTGGAGCCAACATCCTTCGAACAGAAATCCACAGGTTTTGTTGTCGGAAAGTCCGATCGTGTGTACGGGGCATAAGACTTGGCAGACCTTTGGTTATGATGCGCCTGGAATGTATTGAACTGATTTCAGCAGAACGTTCTGCTGGGCTTTAACCTCAAGCTGGCTGCGTTGGCCAAAGAGTAACCAACTTGCACTTAACAGGACAAATGCCAAGCATTAGTAACTGAGACTTAATAGCCAGTGGAGTAGAGGTTCTAATTTACATACACTGAATAATACAAATTTCCTTAATTTCTCCAAGGAACGCAGAACACCGGTGCTAAAGAGCATCGATCGAGCAAGAGGAGGAAAAAAAAAAAAATCAAGAGAGCGCAGAGGAGTCCCTGACCGACTCAGGCCGGCTTCAAGGACGAGATGTAGGTCAACCTAGCCCCCGATTCTGCCAGACGTAATATATTCCTTTGTGACATTCACTTTAACAAGCTCTATATTTTTCGCCAGGACGGGAGATGTTTCTAGGAACGAACATGTACGGACGGATTTACATGGAATTTTTTTTATACAATGTCTCTGTTTATAGGTCAAATAAATGTGTACACGGGGCTGAAGCCATCTGCATTGTTATATGTGACTTTCAGAGCTCAGAGCCTTGGCAAGGTCAACGTGTCGGCAATAAAAACGGCAAAGTGAGACACAGCTTAGCTTCTTCAATCCAATTTAAGTCTTCCTCAAAGGACTTAATCTAAATCCGCCATCATATCATTTCATGCAACAAGCTTGTGACGAGCCTTACAAAATTTATGTAGATTAAAATTCATGGGTGCCATAGCGCGCGGTCCGTATTATTAAGATTGATTAGAAGAGCTGATGGCGTGATTAAAACAGCCCGGCGTTTACTGTTGTAATTAATTAGGCATTCACACACAACAATAACCAAAAGGATATGCTGATCAACGTGGAAGTGGTGAGAGGTCCGAGATTTAATGCCGCCATTTAATGGCATGCAAAGCCAAAAGCTCTTCCGCTAGTCATCTCAATGAGAGGACACGCCATATCCATATAAACTGTTGTTTCGTGATGGTCACCTTCACATCTAATGGCCTTGGTTTGTCTTTATCGAACCATCGTATGACACGCCTGTTTTTTTTTTTTGTATCATCAGGGAAACTCAAACTTTTTTCAAGGACTCATTGGGCTCCATCTATCTAATTGTCAGAGCGGAGAGCTGTATGAGGGAAAAAACTAAATCTTCAGCACTCAGCCCTAGGCAGGAAAATGGACCTAGTTAAAAGAAGAGGTGGACAAAATGGGAAGAGCTTGGTAAAGGAAGATGGGCGATGGGAGGGGATGTAAAATATACAGTATACAAAACACAAAGGTTCCCCAGCACTCAACTATGTCAGCTTGCACAAAGAACACACATTGGCCAGTGAGCATTGCCCCTTGACAGTCATTACCTGACGAAGCAGTGCTGTCAAATTGTCTTGCCATTCTGCCTGCCTAACATCCATAGTTGATAATATCTGACAGTAACATCTGTTGGTGTTCCTCTGCCTGATGAATGATGTGGTTGGCCTACGTGAATCTTCTGCAAATCTTCAAAGAACTTTCAGTGAATTTAAGATGATCCGCTGTAGCAGATGTCTCCAAACTGTGGCCTGTGGCCCTTTGCTTGCCTTTATCCAGCCCTTGGGGCACCATGCCATTCAATGACACCAATGATGGGGCTCCATTCCTCCCACAGACACCAATGATGGGGCACCATTCCTCCCACAGACACCAATGATGGGGCACCATTCCTCCCACAGACACCAATGATGGGGCACCATCCCTCCCACAGACACCAACGATAGGGCACTATTCCTCCCACAGAAACCAGCAATGGGGCACCATTCTTCCCACTGACATCAAAGATAGGGCACCATCCCTCCCACAGACACCAACGATAGGGCACCATAACTCCCACAGAAACCAGAAATGGGGCACCATTCCTCCCACTAACATCAGTGATAGGGCACCATTCCTCCCATAGACACCAATGATGGGGCACTATTCCTTTCACAGATCTATAGAAAGTCACTTAATTAGCCAACTCAGAGTAACTAGTTGAGTTGTTTTTTTCAGGACTTATCAAGTTTAGCAAATGTTATGGAAGCCAGCTTTAATGTGAACAGGGGAACCCATGGAAACATTGAAGGATGACTGTCCTAGTTAATATCAGCAATATTGGAGCTTTATACATAAGGAAATGTATTGATTAACATACTGTGAATCATCAGCTAATCTGATACCTTTAAATAGACCTGTCATCAAGCCAAGAGACACTGTGCTGGAGACTTTTGTAGGATCAAAAAACAATTATAAAACTGGCTAAATTCCTTAGATCATTTGGACAATTTAATCCCTAGTAACTGGCACCAGCAGAGATGCACGGAGCAGTCCATCAGCCTTGTGGAGCTTTTTTGGCCAAATGAGATTGTCCCCCCTTTCTGATGCTGGTGATAGCCACATACTCTTCTCCACTGAATAAACCTGTGTTCTTGGGCTATACAAACATGCCTGCTCATGGAACAAACCTGTAAATATACCATTGACCTGTGGTTGGATCTGAAACGTTTTCTTTGGTCTCTTGTGTCCTTCAAAGTCAAGCCCTCTGGATTACCCCTACCTTTGTCTGTCCCTAAACGTCCTTGGATGCACATCCAGGCTAACTTGTTCTCAAGTTCTGCTGCCTCTACACATGCCAATGTGGTCCAGTCTGTTTCTACACCTGCCAATACAGTCCAGTCTGTCTCTGCAACCTGATATCCAGTCTGGTGTTACTGGTTCTCTGTCTACTGGCCAGTTTTATCTCCATAGACTTTCTACATGCTAACCAACCTGACCTCACGGATCCCCTGACCATTGCCCAGCTTGATTGCTCTGTGCCTGATGCCCAGTCTGACGGTCCGGTGTCTGATGTCCAACTTATCTCTCATGGTTCGGTGCCCAATGTCCAATCTGCCGCTTAGAGTCTGGGGGCCCCTCCTCAAAGGGGGAGGGGGGGTCATGTCAGGAGGGTGTAAGTGCTCCTGCTCCTTGATAGCTGCTGGTCTCATTCCAGCATCCTGATTTTGGCTGTGATGTATTCTCCCTGTCTGTCTGTTCACCGGCAAGGTGATTGATGTAGCCAGTCTCAGGGTGGAGACTAAACCTGATTTAAGCCATCCAAGCCTGCAGTCTCATTCTTGTGATAGCATCTGTAACACGTGCTCCAAGCTTCCTGCTTGTCTGCCCTGCTCTGTGGTTTGGATTTCCATTTTATGACCTCAGATTGGAACTCTCTGAACTCTGCCTGCCTTTTTGACTATGGATCGACCCTGACTAATCTGAACCTTGCCTGCCTTGTACCTGGACTGTCATTGAATCACTCTGCCTCTCTGCAAACCGCATGTGCCTGTTTGCTTTGCTCTGTTCACGCCTGCCCCGGCATGGTGGCCAGGCACTGTAGCATTGTGTACAAGACCTCGGGGCAACCGAGTACCAGTAGGCCTCCTTGCCTTATAGAAAAAGGGGGCTGCTATAGGTGACAAACACTAAAGCTAGCTATAGTGCCCGACCACCAGGGTTAGGGGTAAGCGTGACTATCACTGTCTATAGTGATGGCCTATCTATTGAGTATGTACCTTGGTTTATGAAGAAGGCATCTTATTTAGATAAAGAAGGTGGGCTCTAAGCTACTGGTCTAAGCTGCTTGTCATTCTCTCATGTTATTGTAGTGTATAATGTTGGTTATGCAATGCACTACCGCTACATATGTGTGGACTTCTCATTGCTCCTACTTTCCTGGTTGGTTCTGCCCAATCTAAATATGTGGGCACTGCCACCCAATCCCCATAATTAATGCTTTTTTTGAGCTACTGTGAAATAAGGTTGATGTTGTGATCCTGGGACATAGCATTGGTAGGACAGAAGACCAAGATGAGAGACTGTCCCTGGCAAATATGGGGCAGTTGGCACTTATGCTAAAGTGTATCAGGATAGTAATTTAGGAGATATCACTGCTGCCTTATTGTATAGGGCACCAGGGCTGTCATCCTGACCCTTCCTTCACTTCTGGTGGGTCAAAAACATGGTATACTATATGTCTATCCCGAAAGCTTCCCTTTAGACTATCGTGAAAGGAAACATTTCCAACTGGCCTGAATTACATCATAGAATTGCGCTCCCACGACCGGCACTAATTGTAAAAGGGGAAACCTTAGTACGAGGGGCTTTTTAACATACATTTTTGCAGAGGAGCACCTGTGCCAAAACACCAAGAAATATCCATAGCTGACACTTAGTGGCAAGCCTGCAATTGCTATAATAAATAAATAATAGCTCCCCCTATCTCTTTTATACGTACATTTTATCCATTGCAGGGGTATTTCTGAAAAAAAAACAAAAAAAAAAACATAAAAAATAAAATATATTAAAAAGATGATTTTAAAAAGAATCGGTCACTTTGCCATGAATTGGAAAAATTACAGAGTCTAATGAAAGCTGACCCCCAACCTATTTATACTCACCTTTGCTGCTATGTTGCGCTATCAGAGCTCTAGGAAAATAACGGAAAGTTTCAGGTATGGGGAAGCATTTGACTTATTCAGGATGCAATATCTGGCCAATGTTATTTTCCATTCAAATCCTCCTCCTTAGACATCCCTGAGGCTGCTGGTGGGTGGCGCCATCTTGGATGTGATATCAGCAGCCCCAGTAGACTCAAGTGACACTCTATAGCATTTCTCTTCACTCCCCTCTTCTGCTACAGGTTTTATAGAGGGGTGAGGGGCAGTGGAGCTGGGCCAGCCCAGATAGTAATTAGACACTCCCAGAAGGGGAGAGGTCTATGACATGCAAGAAGGGAGGGGCTGTGCTAGGTTATTGACTCTTTCTATAGTGTCAAATCCCTAGCAAGTTCAGAGGCACGTTATGAGGGAATACAACTAATTTATGGAAAGGGAAAAAAAAACTGCAAGTAAGCATTTGAAATACTTGATTTTCCTGTGTTTTTACCGGCAGTTCTTTACGCTGGTGACAGGGTCTCTTTAAAACCAAAGGAACAATCAATATGCATCAAGTTTACAAAATATAAAATCCTGCTTGTTGTATTTTTTTGGTGTGCTGTACATAGAGATAAACTGTACTGCTTATAAAACGATTAAAAATTCTTTATACGTTAGCTGGCATTATGGTTCTCACCTGTCCCGGTTTGGCAGGGACAGCCCCCATTTTGAGAGGTCTGTCCCTGCCAAACAAACACTCACAGCAATGCCCTTTATCTGGAAATCCAGCTTGCAATTTCTTTCCAGAGACCAATATAAAACTGCAGCCACTGGCCCAATCTTTTATTACTAATAATGTGACACATTTATTGGCTAGCTGAATAGATTGCAGTGCAAGCACTCAAGGCACACTGGCCTCTTCTTCAGGCGATGCACCACAATCCATATACTCAGCTAATTAATGGTATCATCCTAAATTCAAACGTCTGTCCTTGGTGATGGCTAATATGGTACAACACTCTCTGCGACCTGTTATAATCTTCCTGGAGTGCCGCTCTGAGTGCCAATGGACCTGCTTAGGTGATCCCTACTTGGAGAGGTGCTGGTGTCAAATGCTCATCCAAAAAGCATACCAAACTGTGCAGTATGAAGGTGCCGCACACCGACAGCTTATTCTGGAAGGAGCAACCTCAGACTCAGCTCCTCCTGAGACCACGTCGGCTGACGCGTTTCACCCCTCTATGATTAAGGGGAGGGCAAAACGCATCAGGGGGTGTGCTCTCAGGGGGTGTGCTCTCAGGATGAGCTGAGGCTGAGAATGCTCTACACAGTTTAACGTGCACTGAGCTGTCAGCGTGTAGCGCCTTCATACACATGCACACTATGGTACAACACTCTGCTGCTACATCATCTATCTATCTATCTATCTATCTATCTATCTATCTATCTATCTATCTATCTATCTATCTATCTATCTATCTATCTTTATATATATATAATATAATAATAATAATAATAATAATAATAATAATAATAATAATATAATATAATAATAATAATATATATAAAGATAGATAGATAGATAGATAGATAGATAGATAGATAGATAGATAGATAGATAGATAGATAGATAGATAGATAGATAGATAGATAGATAGATAGAGATATATCTGTATATATATATATATATAGATATCTATAGATCTATATATATATCTATATATAGATATATATAGATCTATATATATATATATAATATATATATATATAGATAGATCTATATATATATATATATATATATCTATATATATATATATATATAGATATATACAGTATATACATATGAAACCTGTATAATAATAATATTAATAATAATAACAGCACTGTGGCATAGTGGTTGGCACTTCTGCCTGGCAGCACTAGAGTTGGCGGTTGAATCCCAACCAGGACACTACCTGCATGGAGTTTGCATGTTCTCCCTGGCTCCTGTCTAAATTGTCCCTAGTATAAGTATGAATGTGAGTAAGGGACCTTAGATTGTAAGCTCCTTGCAGGCAGGGACTAATGTGAATGTAAAATATATATGTACAGCACTGCGTAAATTCTTGGCACCATATAAGTATCTCAAACTAAGAAATAAAAATAATAATTTGCATAGGGTTACCAGTATGGTTCTATCTACTGCTGGCTGAAAAGTGTCAGTTAGAGCTGCATAAGCTGTAATACCTCACAGACTCCACTAGAGGTCAGCACAGTCAATGATCCAGCAGTGCAGCTCACAACGCTCGTTCCTTATAGGACTCAGTAAATCTTATTCTATGTCTCTAGGAGGTAATATAATGCTGCATACATTTTCATGAAAAAAAGTATAAAAATGACTTTAATTCACAGAAATAAAAAAAGAAACTCAGCCCAATAAAAATAATTAGGATTGCAACAGCCATTGTTTGTCTGTCTAGGAGGACATTTCTTGGCAGTCCTTGGCTGTCCAGCCCCCCTTTGACACCTGAGCTCTTTGTCATGCAGATCCCAAAATGTGATAATGCTCAAGATGAAGAATCACATTATTTTTTTGGGGGGCCGTTCACAACCTGAGCGTTGTGTCGCTTACCACCTGTAGCGTGCAGCTTGATAAAGTACATGAGCGTCTTTGAGTTAGAATCGCACATTTTTGGCCTTTAATGTGAGCGCCTTAAAAAACGCCAGAGAAACTTGTTTTTTCAGGAGCGCTCATTTAAAAGTCTGCTGGGCCAAAAATGCACAGTTCTGCTCCTGTGGCGCATAAATCGCCCAGCTATGCTCACGCTCAAGTTTGAATGGGAGCGGCGTGTGTCGTCCCCCCACCGGGGTCTACATGACTACTTTATTCTGAAGAGACTGACCTGACCCTTCAACCTGTACTTACCACTTCATGTGGTCTAGCCCCGCCCCTGGCATGATTCAATTCTGCTAAACTCCTCCCCCCATTTGCCCTAATTGGCTGGCCACAGGCATAAAATATACCCAACAGAGCTGCGGCAGTAGAAAATCGCTCCTCACGTGCTGCCTAAGCAAAGATCACATGGTCTCTGGCTGCTCAGAGCACTGTGGCTATTTAATGTGATTAGAGACTGTAAAGAGTCCATTGTTAGTCAAAACCTGTCTGTTAGTCTAGCAGTGAGGCACAATCACT